>JAGFPH010002605.1:30634-93214 GCA_018207615.1 Philaenus spumarius | reverse complement strand
AGTTTTTACCCCCCCCCCACCCCCCGCCCCCCGTGTCAGGGCGCCGGAACCATGCCTCGCACAGGGCGCCATTTACCCACGGTCCGCCCCTGGCTCCACCAGATTGTTCTATAGTCTGATATTTTATACTAGGGGCTCCACCAGATTGTTCTATAGTCTGATATTTTATATAGGGGCTCCACCAGATTGTTCTATAGTCTGATATTTTATACTAGGGGCTCCACCAGATTGTTCTATAGTCTGATATTTTATACTAGGGGCTCCACCAGATTGTTCTATAGTCTGATATTTTATACTAGGGGCTCCACCAGATTGTTCTATAGTCTGATATTTTTACAGAAATGACGATTGATTAGGGGAGAGGCTCTTGGAACGGGGAAAGCGGTTACAAATACATATTATAAGACAGAGATCGAAATAAAACCCATGACCGGTAATAATTGGAATTATGGCGTGCGTTGTAATTTCACCATTAATATTTAAATAATCAATATTCAACATTTCAAACAAATTTGTGTTTAAATTATAATA
The DNA here is from genome assembly GCA_018207615.1 of Philaenus spumarius. Taxonomy (NCBI): domain Eukaryota; kingdom Metazoa; phylum Arthropoda; class Insecta; order Hemiptera; family Aphrophoridae; genus Philaenus; species Philaenus spumarius. Next base: position 92,683 of record JAGFPH010002605.1, on the reverse strand, counting down.
CAGTAAGTCTTTTTTCGTTGATTTTTATTTGTGTTTGCTTTACCTATCCTAAAAAAAAAACTTTTAGTTGTGAAGAATAATATTATTACCTGATTTTAAAATTGCCAAGTTGGTTGCTATGGTAATAAGTGTAAATGTTTTAAATAAACCTGTTTTAGACCTAGCCTAAGAAGTTAACTGATTCTATATTTGTTAAGTTGATTGCTATGCGAATGAATGTAAATGCTTTTATTAAACGTGAGTTGATAAGCTTTTGATCCAAATCACCTTTTTATCAGTTTAGGGCTGGGAGTAAACCCCAGAATGTTCACTATTTTTTTACTTTAAAATTCAAATTTTGAAAAATCCTTACTCAGTATCGTCTATGATCCTATAAGAATATACCTTCAAATTTTCGAATTTTTATATTCAGTAGTTTTTGCTCTACCTTGATTCTATGTCAGCTGAGAACTGTGATTTGGTTCAGAATAGACCTAACCTAAAATTGTGTTATTGAGCTTTTGATCCAAATCAGATGTTTTATTTAATGTTTAACAAAAGATGTTTTGTATTATAATAGAGAAGGCATTTCGTAGATTTTTGTTTGTGTTTGCTTTTATTTTGTTAACCTAATTTAAAAAAGCTGTTTTTCGTGAAGAATACAACTGATTATATATTTACTAAGTTGATTGCTATGGTAATGAATGTAAATGCATTGTACAAACATGTGTTGGTAAGCTTTTTATACGAATCTGCTGTTTTACCTGTAATAGGCAACCCCTGAATTTTCACTATTTTTAAGCTTTAAATTCAAAATTTTGCAAGATACTTTCTTAATGTGCGTCTATGATCCCACAAGAATATAGTCAAACTTTCGTATTTTTTCTTTATGTAGTTTTTGCTTTACGTTGATTCTATGAAAGTCAGTAATCCAAAGCCGTTTATATAGGTATATATATTTCTGTAGTGGTATATATAATTCTGTTGTACGAGATAACCCGCATACATTTTTATTCTATAGGTATATATATTTCTGTCGTGGTATATATATTTCTGTAGTAGTATATATAATTCTGTTGTACGAGATACCCCGCATCCATTTTTATTCATCAAATCATTGATTTGTAGACCTACTATAAACTTCATGGTATACTTTGCACTTGGGTCTTAATAGCCTTTAATAGGGTTCAGTGTTAACCCTTGTAATTCTTTCAGCCCACTCTCCTCAGTTTCACAATCATAACCTAACATTTCTCCACTCATAACCTAATGAACTATTTCTTAAATTTTCCAATATTCATTTATTGATTTTTCATTGATTGATATTTGTTTAGAAATGTATGAAAAATAATATTCAACCGACTGTTTCTTCACAAACTTTGTGACCAAGATATTTCAAAAGTTGTTGGAACAATGTTAGAATTGCGCGAATCGGAACTTAATACAAAGATTAAATAATTATAGACTATTGATGATAATGATAAAAAATATATGAATTACAATCACAAGTGTATGGCTGTGAAATATACGATAACATACTTTTTCGACGACTTACGAGTATTTCATTAGAGCTTTTCTGAAAGGAATTTATTAGCCTTCTTGTGTCTACATAAAGTAGGTAGCCTACTATAGGCCTACTATCAAAGTTCCTCTTCCTCGTCAAAAATATTTATTTACTTTTTGTGATGGGTTAGGATGGAAATAAAACATTATGATTGTGTAAAATGCAATCTGATTTATCAAAACAAAACTGCTAAATTTCCTTATACTTATCCCGTCACAAGTTTAACCCGGAAAGTTAATAAATTATTTATATAGGATAATGATGGAAAAACATTACTTAAAATTAACTGTGTTTTCTGCAGTTAAATACTACTGCTTCTCTGGAATAAAACTGCTGGCATCGTTGAGACAGTGCAACATACACTCTCCAAATTAATACATAATATCTAGGTTTATTTGATGATGATAGACTAATTATTAACGAAATACTTTCCTTTAGGTGCCGCTCTTGGGTAGCCTATTAAGTAGACTATGGCCGAGAGAGTTGGCGTAAGAGATTTTAGTTCCCAGATTTTTTTACATAACCTCTAATGACACTTGCAGTAATACTTAGATAATAAACAAAATATTAATGATTACCTTCGCAAAAAAACCAGTCTCAGTTAAATATTAGTTTTTTTAACCCTATTGTGCAAATGAACATCGCTAATATTAATTTGGTTTCTTTTTCCAAATACACATCTTTTTAACTCGGCAACATTAATTTTGTTTTCTACAAGTGAATTCATAGGTTTGGGTTGATAATGTTCGTGATTTACAATTTGAAGGAAATAGTTAAAGCATTATTCTCCTAATAGGCTCAAATATAAAACTTGACTTATGGGCATCTACGAAATTAATGGAGTAAAACTCAAATACGAATTCTGACAAATATTATGTCAATAAACTCAAACGTGTTTCGAAGACAGTGTCACCGTTTTCAGTGATACATGAACTAGAATAACCGTGTTTAATAACAATAACGTGTTTGTGTTAGTAAACATATTGTTTGCGAGAAGTTTCATTTTTAAATATAGAGAAGTTGTGATTTTTAACAAGTCAAGTAGCTGTCACAGGCATAGCCACTATACAGTGTGCTAATAACCCCCCCCCCATCCCCCACCTCAACTTGTACAGTATAAGAACTTAAATAAGGCCAGACTCTTTTGGGAAACTAGATCGACTGAAATTTCTTCCATTATCGTTTATAATTTTGCACCTCTCTCCACATTTATTTGTGGAATCTGACATAACATGCAAATAAAGAATATAAAAAGACAAATATATGAAGTTCACAATATTTTTGTTGATGTATCATCCAAAATAGTGGAACAAAATGTATATGTCATTTTATAATTATAAAATCACTTTTTTATTAAAAAAAAAAGTGTACAACGAAAAATAAAATATATGAAATCAGACCAGTTTAAAAAAATCGATAGCCTACTAATCTGAGAGTGGTGCTGTTGCACACCTTTGAAATATATTATATTAGTGGACCTTATTATTAGTGGATATTTTTTGTATATCAATTAAGAATTATATTAAATAATTTTGGATTTATAGTTTGTAGGAATTTAGTGCAATTTATTTTTATTCCATAGCTGTCTTGTTATTCTAATCTTTTTGTGTGTAGTGAAGATATTTTCTAAAAAAATCCTGGTACTAATACGTTTAAATTGTGAAATTTTAGTAAAATTAGTTGAGTAGTTTTTGAGAATATCGGAGAAGTAAATAGATTATTATTTAATTTTAAGGATAGTGATTCCATTTCTTCCCTTTCACTTAAGTAGGCCTAATCAAATTGCAAATAGTTTTGGAAATCCCTTAACATTTTACTTAATTTTAGCTTTATAGGTTGTAGGAAGTTAGTTTAATTTATATTTATTGTATTCCATTTCAACCCCTTCCAATTGTGAATCTAAACCATCCAAGGACCCACTTCAAACACACATAAAATTTCATCAAAATTGGTCCAACCGTTTAGAAGGAGTTCAGTGACATACGCACGTACAGAATACTGTATAAATAAAAAACACCACGTCATGTGAGATCTTAAAATGCTTTTCGAGGTAAAACTAATTTCACCAACAAATTTAACTTCTACCTTTGTCTCCCGGGTTACACTTCAAAAGAAATGTTCAGTTTTAAACTGAGAAATGTTGACAGTTAAAAGATCACATGTGAACAAATTCACATTTCGATGTAATATATTGTTCTTTGTTTGTAACGATTTAACGTAAAATAATTCGACCTGTTGGAATAATAAGAACTTTGAAATTAAGAAATAAGTTTGTAACGTTAACATGAAATGTTTAACAAATTAATGTTCGTTAGAAGAATGTTTCATTCAGTAGTAAATAGTAGACGGAAGAATAAATGTAAAATTTTTTTAGTCAATAATAGGGAAGATCTCTTTATTTTTAGCAAGGGTAAAGTCGGGTATAATTGCTTTTACATATTGTAATAAGTTACATTTACAGGTGTTAGGTCTACGTGACAAATTCATCGGTAGGACTATTATAAGTAAACAGTAAATTACATTTAACATAATAAGTTAATGCCAAACTTTAGTTAACTAAAATAAATTGTTCAACGTTTATGACTTAGGAGGGGGGAGGGGAATGGTAATATATTTTTTAGGCAATGTAGTTGCATGAAGTTGAAGATCATATAATATGACTATAGCCTATACTTTTAGCCTCTCGGAAATCTATCAACTTGCAATTTCTTTGGATTTAAAATTTTTGCAATACATGTGCTAGGTTTTATTTCAAAATATGCACATTAGGAAGGGAAGTAAGGAAACATCTGGTCCTTGTGCCTGACTATCGCCAGACCAATTAGACCATGACCAGCCATGACCTTCAACTAATGAACCTAACCTAACACCACTATACTACTGACAGGTAGCCGCCAGCCGACTGCTAATATTTATGCATACTTTGTCACATTCGCGTAATTGCCTGGAGAATAGTAAACTTATTTTGTGGTCAAAGTGTAAAAATTGTAAATAAAAAGCTGTTTTCCTTCAACAGCTACCCTTTTGGTATCACTCCCTACCACGTACAATTAGTTTTTCATTGGTAACATTTTCCTAATTCGCTTGAAAAGTACTTTCTTGAAAAACGTACATTGTTACACTTTGTAAAAAATGTGTAGCCATTGTATAATGTGATATGTGGTTGGTTATAAACCAAATTAAATAAGTATTTTTGTAATTTTGTAAACAGAACCAAGTCATTACACAATACTGTTATCTACCTAAGTAAGACCCAATAATTGCTTAAAGTATTTAAGTTATTTTAAATTAGTTCTTTTTCTATTCATTGTAAGTATCTTCTCAACAATGGTCCTTGAACTTTGTGAGGCATATTAAAATGATTTGATTGCAGGAGCGCCAACAAACATATTAGGCCTATGTTTTTGCTTACCCGATTGTGAATAAATGAAAACAGTCTTTATTTATTTTTAAAACTAGACAAAATTTAAACAAAAAAAGTTTTTTTAATAAAACACATAAATAAATATTTACAGCTTAAAATAAGTCAACTGTTTAATAAAATGTTATCTTTAATTTATAAATACCTTAAACTTTAAGCAAATAAATGTATATATTATATTATCAATAAATCCTATTTCCTTATCTAACGATTAGTATTAAGAGTAATGACCAATAGAGAATGTTTGCAGAGTTAAAAAAACTTACTTAAATTATAGTAATGGTAAGTGCCTTAAAGGATGTTCATTTTTTGAGAAAAAATTACCACATTAAGTAGCCTACTCTTTTCCGCTTAACCTCGAACGAATACATTATTCTGACAGTTGGTTAGGTGCATAAAAGCCAAATTTAGTACAAAAATACGTCAAAATAATAATTGAAACAATAGTTTTATAAACAAACAGAAAATAAAATTAACCACTTCAGAAACATAATATTATGTAAAGTAAACTGTGAAAACTATGTACTTAGTATTTATTCATTTATTTTCGGAGATATTGAAAGTAATAGGTATAGTAGGCCTACCAGTAAATAATAACAATTACTTAAAAAGCAAAAACTGTGATAACTAGATAGCCTACCATATCCTAGGCCTAACTCGTTTCTCTTCGGAGATTTGGACAGATTTGGATTAAAACAAAATTTTAAAGAAAAACATAAAATAATAATACTCACTTAAAAAATATCTTAAACCAATAAACTGTGAAAATTAAATATTATATATAGCTTGTTCAAAAAGCCTTTTTAACCCTCTTAATTTGTTTTTTCTTTATAATAAATCACCAAAACTTATATCCTAATCGTGCATATCCTAATCTTCATGACTTTGGACGATAGTGGGGATGGGATAAACATTTGAATAATTGTAAAGGCACATCATCATAAAACTTATTAAAAGACAAACTAAATTGCCAACGAGGGCTTAGTATCTTGCCCCGTTTCAAATTAATGAGCAATATACATTCTGAATACCACAAACATATTTAAATCTAAACACAAAACATGCAAAGAAACAATTCAAAAAACAAACGAAAATGGCTTACGAATATGTAATTTAATAACTAAACTTCCAAATCTTATCCCAGATGTGATGTTTGCTTTCTGCAATATGTATTTGCAAAAAAGTAGACCTAATTGTCATGAATTATTTGACGTGATTACGTGTGAACTACACCCCAAAGATTTCGGCGCATGTTTAAGGTGCATAGCACGAGTTGGGTACAAAACGTGTTGAAGTATAGGCAGGTGAACGATACAATGTTTTGTCTACAATGTGGAACAATTCGTTCACACTCCATACAATATTATATGACCACATTGAAACGTGTGTAACTCCTGGTCCGGAGTCTAATATTTCCTGCAAACGTCTTTTATTTGCACAAATTATGTACAGTTGTTTTCACGCAAGCGATTTACTACTGCAGTGTGGTTTATAGGTTAGAGTTGTTAGCAACAGTTCGTTAACCACTTGGAATTTTTTTTAACTTTCAAGCATTTATTATTATTTAGGCTATAAGACTACATTGAAGGCAAATTTACGACTCACATAAAAACCGTATAAAACCTAAACACATTTTCTGCTGGTAGCCAATTTGTAACACAACATTATATCTACACCTCATTTTTAGAATTCCGCATCTTAAATCTAAAAAAAACTGAACCGTTTAGGCTCTCTCGTTGGTCTGTCTGTACCATATATCACAGTTAAATTTGTGGTAATTATAAATCATGCTAATCCGTATATAGTCCAATAATCAGAACACAAACATATTTTACTGCATATTGTATTATGCCAAAGTTTTGTATTATAACCCTGTGGGGTACTGGTGTAATGTTTGAATGGACTTTAAGGTCATCAAAACTATTTGTTTAAATAATTTTGGTATATATAGTTTACAAAATATTTCCGAAAATATTGCTAAAGACCCCTATTTCCTTTTATTTCCAAAAGTATCGCTTCCAAAAGACGTGAACTTACTGGGTGTATTTACTGACTCAAACTATTCCATTTTAACACTATAGAGACAGTGAAAGTGTTATTACACAGTGAAAAACCAAGAGAACCAGCAGTAAAAACTGTACTTCAATAACAATTGTAATTGGCAATTTGTAATTTGACATTTAAAAGATGTTAGATTTTATAGGAGTGGTTTTGTTATATAACAAGGCGAATATAAACAATATTTTCATGAGTGGGTCGGAATATCTCCGCCAATGCGCGATGGTTACATTTAAATGATTTGATATAAACACTGTAGTTTTAAAACCGATATGTCCTCCTTCTTTAAAAAGTTTGTGGCGTAGCCTATAGAACCTTAATACAAAATCTAAATGTTCAGTACAAGGTGATCATTAGATACAAGGTAGCCTACATATAGGCTACTCATATTCATCCTTGTATTTAAACAATTACGCGTCAGACAATATTTTAATTTAAATGTTTGTCTTGAGGAACACTGAAGTAAAGATAAGAACGGATATTTGGAAATAATTAATTAAGGGTTAAGTATCTATATTTGCTGTTTCCTCAGGGGTTGCTACAATGACAAATGATACTGTTCCCGACGGGCCTAATTGACACGACTTTGACCCGAGACTGCATTCCAACAAAACACAAATAGAAGAAACTTCAGAAAATATTTCAGCCATTGCAAATGTCTGGCACTTTTAGCACGTGGACGTGGTGCCATTGCAGAACATATCGTATATCGATACCAATCAGTGTATTTCTTGACATTAGAAGTTCTATTAAATTGAGGGCACTGGTTTGCCTTTTTCGTACCTTCGTGCGTGTTCTCTCTACAGTTATGTTATCTTTTGTTTTATAACTTATGTTGTCTTTTAAATGTAAAATATGTTCAGGCTGAAGTTCTAAAAAGTCAACCCACTTCAATTCAAATTTAAGGTTTTTAAAATCATATGTTGATTGTGACTGTTCCCAAATACTAGTTTGTTTCACCAGTTCCTGAGACAAATCATTAATTACACGCAGTTAAATAAACGGTGCAGGAACTGGTACATACTTTCTCACAAACATATTTAAATTATTAAACAAATTCACTGTCACTTCATAATTGTAGGTGGGGTAGGAGAGGTGATTTATTAAAGTAGGAGGTTAACTAATAAATACAATTATTATTATCTAGAGAGAAAACTATCGATTTCGAACAAATTTGCACCAAACACATCAATTAGGCCTGTATAGATGCACGAAAAAAGGTTTTGAAAAACAACCCCCTTTATGGCCAAAAATCCCCAAAAATCAGTTATTATTATTATTATTATTATTAGCTAAACAAGAATTTTTAGAAATATACGGTTTTCTGCATATGGTAGGGTACATTAAGGGCTACAAATAAGCCAAATTTGATCAAAATCGTAAAAGCAGTTTTTTTTATAAAAAAATAATAACCGATTTTTTGGGGGTTTTTTGGCCAAAAAGGGAGTTGTTTTTAAAAATGTTTCAAAACAATTTTTCGTGCATCTATACAGGCCTACTTGACATGTCTGGTGCAAATTTGTTTGAAATCAATCGCATAGTTTTCGCTCTAGCTTTGTATAGGCCTACATACAGACAGACATTTTGTAAAAACCACTTTTTTGAACTTAGGGGATCCCAAAACGGATATTTCCACAAAAATCTTAACATCGATTTTTTTTGCGATCACTATACTTTCTCTATACTATAGTATAGTGAGAAAGTAAATAAACGGTACAGGAATTAGCACATACTTTCTCACAAACATATTTAAATTATTAAATAGATTCATTGTGACTTCATAATTGTAGGTGGGGTAGGAGAGGTGATATTAAAGTAGGTCTAGGAGATAAACTAATAAATATTATTATTATTAGCTAGAAAGAAAATTATTCGTTCGATTTGGAACAAATTTGCACAAAACACGTCTATTAGGCTTGTATAGATGCAGGAAAAAAGGTTTTGAAAAATGTTGAAAAACAACTCCCTTTTTGGCCAAACAACCCCCAAAGATCAGTTATTATTATTATTATTAGCTAAACAAGAATTTTTAGAAAGATACGGTTTTATGCAAATAGTAGGGTACAATAAGGGCTACAAATGAGCCAAATTTGATCAAAATCGTTAGAGCCGTTTTTTTATAAAAAAATAATAACTGATTTTTTGGGTTTTTTTTGCAAAAAAGGGCAACAATTTTCAAAACCCCTTTTCGTGCATCTATATATTCCTAATTGACATATTTGGTGCAAATTTGTTCGAAATCGATCGAATATTTTTCGCTCTAGCTCTGTATACATACAGACAGACATTTTGTAAAAACCTTTTTTTTGGACTCAGAGGGTCCCAAAACGGATATTTCCTCGAAAATCTCAACATCGATTTTTTTGCGATCACTATACTTTCTCTATAGGCTACCTACTATAGTATAGCGAGAAAGTAAAAAGGATATCAATTAATTATGCATTGCATCGTAATTTTAGTATCCGTATTAAGGACGATTGATGATCTTGAGAAGGCTTCTTAGAATTTTTAAAGAATTTTTTTTTTTTAAGAATATAGGCTAAAAGTATTCTACTTTAAGCCTAACTACAGTTATAATCATGATGCTCAGGCAACGGATTTCCCCTTTAAAATAAAAATTTTTTTGCCTGGAAACTACAATTTCGTGAATTCTAAATTCTACAACAGTCCTTTATACATCACTTTTTAACAATGTTTTTCTTATTCTACATAATTCTAATAACCCAATAATAATTGTATAATACTCGTTATTTGGCATATTTAATTAAAATTCAATAGGGTGATCTCTTTAGGATGTAAATAATAAGTTTAGGTAAAACAGATTCAAATAACAGTCTAAGAGTATAAAACAAATATAAAAATCTTAACACAGAGTAATAATTTAAAAGAAACGTTCAAGTGACTGGACGTGCTATATGAACTCAAATGTGTCCAATACACCATTAAAACAAAGCTGTACACAAAATCAAATACATCGACACACTCTTTATTTGTCTTTATTTTCGGATGACCAAAATCGATTAGTAGATTTGCGTGGGTAATTTCTCTAGTAAGTAAAAAAATAAAATGACTTGGTTACAATACTGCCCCACCTCGGTTTTTGAGATTATTGTGACAGACTAACACCAGACATTTATTTATATCTACTATTTGGAAGTGAACATTAATTCTGAGAGGGTCCGACTTCAGTCAAGAGAAGCGATGACGTGATGATGTTTTCTAATTATTTGACTGACTGTCGAGACACAAATCTCAAAAAAACAAATTGTTTTGATCTTAACTGTCTGTTGTTAACATCTTGTGAATCGGTCTTAAGCCCGTGTTTTGGCAACAGTTCATTTGGTATCTTCATATTTTTTATTGTGTTTAGATAAAATAACTTCTCAAAGGGCAGGAAGAAGGATGGACGCAAAAATGAATCGTGACACCTCGAAAATTATGATGCTGGCAAACACGTCCGCCTTGTTTATTTGTTTAAACGTGTTCGGATCAGAGTAGAGCTTAGCGAGTGCCAAGTTAATTAAAGGAACAGAAAGCAGAGCGACAGCCATTAATCCTTGGTCCTTTCAACACGTGCACGTCACGGCGGCAGCAACTCATCAAAATGACCAATGAAATGATTTTATAACTCGAGGATTGCGAGTAGATGAGCCGCTCGAAATGGTTTCCGACTTCTGAGAAAATGAATATCGTTAACTCTATGGTACAGTGGTAACAACTACAATTAATTGAAAGATTATGTCAAGTCGTGCATGACAGACGTGATTTATTTTACCATTTGTTTTCGTTATTGCGAACCGTTTTACAACTCTTACACTTTAAGTTCATTATTGCTCATACAATTATGTTTAATGTTCGATTGAACAAATTTTGTTACAGTATGTGCTAGGATGTCAAGATAATAAAGCTTGCGTACAGAATCGAAACTAAATATTTGAGAGATTACAGATGTTTTAGTAAAATCCAGCATCTAATTTTTAAGAAGATAGGATTTTCCATTTCAGACAGGCAACAATATATTGAATTTAAAAAATTAAATTTTTTCAACCCAGTTATTTTATTCCAATTAGACTAACAACTCACGTAAGCCGAACGCCAGTAACCAGGATTATGAAACTGTCAAGGTCAAATATAAACCTGTCATCCGAAATTCCAGTGGTCCTCAGGGATATAATAAAGATTAAACACTTCAAAATAATTAAAACACTTATTCCTAAAAATGAGAATATCAAAATAAAAATATAGTCTTGTTAATAATCTAGATAGTTTTGTGTGCACTTTAGTCTTGTGAATTATGTAGATATTATTAGTATTTGTTGCTACGACCAAACCTAAGATTATTTATAAGCCTTTTCATTTTCCAATTGAAGTGTTTTTATTGCTGTAATATTAATATTAAACCATGATAATAAGTTATGTTTAGCTCAAACCTTTTCTCTATGTTTCAGGCCCCGATGGACAAATGCAACAGTACGGAGAAGTGAACCAGCTAGGAGGTGTCTTCGTCAACGGCAGACCTTTACCTAACGCAGTAAGAATGAGGATTGTGGAATTAGCTCAACTAGGCATCCGACCTTGTGACATCAGTCGGCAACTACGTGTTTCTCACGGGTGCGTTTCAAAAATACTCGCAAGATACCACGAGACTGGTTCTATTCTACCAGGAGCGATCGGAGGAAGCAAACCTCGAGTCACCACACCTAAAGTTGTTTCTTATATAAAAAATCTGAAACAAAAAGATCCCGGTATCTTCGCTTGGGAGATTAGGGATAGATTATTATCGGATGGTATCTGTGATAAATACAATGTGCCTTCAGTAAGTTCCATCAGTAGGATATTGAGGAATAAAATGGGTTCATTATTAACGCATCACCATTCAGCCCACCATCAACATATCTATAACGCAATATACCCGACGTATACCTACACACACGGATCTACACCGCACGGTCAGACCACAGTACCTTGTCCCAAACTATCTGGATCGCATTCACCACCACGAGGCCCTTACACAGCATGGCCCAGTTCACACACGGTGTCCGATATTTTAGGAGCTGCGACCAACTTCCGTCCACCGACCCAACCGACTACGGATCATCAGAACTATAACTATTACCACATGTACCTCAGCGCCGGAACATCGACTTGTCAGACGTCTTGGCAGCCGCAATGATCTTCGGAATAATCGGTTTCACTTGGTTATTTTTAACAAATTAACTGTCATGTGGGAAATACGAAGGAACTATTTACAATAATATCGAAGGTGTTTTTATTTTGAGCCCACATTCCGTCTACATATTGTGTTTTTGATACTTTAAGGCAAATGTACTTTACATGTTTTTAAATGGTTTCAAGACGTTCGTTGTTGTGGTGATAGGCCTACATTACTATTAAGACAACCACAATACATATTAATTTGAGTAAACTGATATGTTCAGTGAATAATACTTATATTTTGTTGTTTTAAATCATTATTTTATTTTTGTCTGTTTGTTTTGTATGTGTTTTGTTATATTTTTACGTTTGAATAAAACAAAACAAACAAAAGGTGGTAGTGGTATTTTTCAAAATATTGTTGTGTGTTATGTGATAAACTTATAGTAATGTGGTATCATTTTAGTCATAAATCTCACTGCTATCCTTGTAACTAGTCTTATTTTATGTTTAATAATAAGGATTATCGTTTCTATTGTCTTTTTAAAACAATGATGTTTGTTTTCACACAATATTCGATTACATTTTTCGAAATTCAGGTCAAAATTAAGGTTGAAATAAGCTAGTAAAATCTAGTACAAGAAACCAAAATACAATTTTGTTTATTATGTACGGCTAGAAAAACTAAGTTTTATTTATTTTGTTATTTGTATTTCTTTTATTTTTAATGGCGAGAAAATGTTTATTTGTAGGTCACTATAAGTTTAATAATTTCATTTTGAACAAAATAACTATCTGAATACAATTTTGAGTATTTTTATAGAGACTTTGGTTCCTCTTTCTCTTGGCTGTAAAACGATAAGTACCGGGCACGAACACAATTATTGTTGTTTTTTTATGGCTAAGCCACGATTCTACTATACATAGAAAATGTAAAATCATAAATAGGCCTACATTTGAAATAGATTTTTAAATGCAAATTCTCACTAATTGAAATACTAGTACTATAATATATATTAAATGTTAATACATTTTTGAAAATATTATAAAAGGTACCTAAAGCAAAACATTTGACAATTGCTATACAAAAATAAAATTTTGTACGTGCTTAAAAAATGTTAAAAAAATTATTTTTTTAAAAGAAATTTGATGTTTAATTAGTGCTATATTGCTATTATTTGTGACAATAGGCCTACATTCACTTCGAACGAAAAATACATTTTGTTGGTACTATAAGTTATAGCCAGTATGAACCCTGTTATCCTAGTGCATAATAGTAAAATTAAAGACAGTTTTGTATTTAAAAAATAGCTTCTTTCAAACAATAGCACAAGTAACTAGGGCAGTAACTAAGTCCAGTCGTAGAATTTAGAATCGGTGTTGTTGCCAGTAGCGCGTCTGGCGCGGCCTCAACTCGAAACGTTTGAATTATACATGCCATTAGTTAACTTCACTACATACACGGGACGCACACCTAACCTAACTAATCAATTACTCTAACAAATTGACGCTTTTGATTTAGACCAACGCAATTGTGAGATCCGGTCGTTAAGTTTAAAAACTTAAATTTAATTCATTTAAAAAATATATATCCGGTTATGTAGTTTTGGTTTTATTTTAGTAAAAATTTAGGCTATAATATTAAATTGAAATACCAGTCTTGCTATATAAAAATCATTCACTTAAAGTTGTTCATACCGAGTTTTCAATGCCTAAAAAACCACAAAGTACCTTTACATGCTTGTATTTTGTTCTTAATGTAAGCTATACCAATCTGCCACAGCTATATAAAACGCTACAAATATACGAAAGCATGTTGAACTATGATCGCTTGAAGTATATTTTATTTCAATCTATTTTAAGCAAAAGTACTTGTAATACATTTTGTTAAAATCAGTCAAATACTTAAGGTGTCATATATGCATTTAAAATTTATAATTTGTCTAGTGAAAACTATTAAAATCTCAAGAATACTCGTATAGTAGGCTAATATAGAATCCAAATGAAACACGGCATTACATTTCTTTCGTATAGTAATTTGATTTACAAATGAACGGTGCTCTAGAATCTATTTTTTGCCAATTTTAAATTTGCAGTTAAAAAATTTACTAATATGCCTAACAATGAGAAGAATTAACAAAAATATTGTAAGAACTAAATTTATGGTTAGAGTTATACTTCTCTCGTCTTAGAAAAGTGTCTTTTAATTGATAAGTTATGTTAAATCTTCAAAGGCTTAATAAATAAATAAATAATATTATTTGATACAAAAGTATATCTTACTTTTATATCAAATATACCTTAATAACTTCGTGATTTTTATATTGTTTAAAATTATACATCGAATATGACTGCAAAATACTGATTTAATATTGGTAAATATATTGATATTTCTATTTATTTATTTTATAGGCCTATTATACACTGAAAAATATTTAGATAGGATTGATATTTTCCCGACTTTTGGATCTCCACAAATAAAAATTGCACAAAATGTCTTTGAATTACTCTTTTGTTACAAATAGAAACTCAAAATCTGTTTAAATTAGATAGATTACACCAATTTATATAACTTTCACAACAGCATCTAGGTTAATAAAATCCTTTTTTACCCGGTGAAATGGTAGTTGAAATATCTATTAATTTTATATTACTACAAAATATAGGTACAACCAGCATGTGTTTGAAATATATGAGAATAAAGAAAATGATTGTATTCAACATTTACTGGTGTGTTCAAATAGAAAAACAAATTAAAATATTTTATATAACTGGATTGGTTGGTTGTTTTGTCACATTTACTAAACACAAATTACATTTCTCTAAGTAATTTTCCTTTTTTTGTACGTTTTTCAGTAAATATTAAATACTATGTATTAAAACTGTTTAAAATAAATAGTAGACTATTTGTAAATTTTGTACACATGTTTTGTAAATTTATGTGTAGCTAATGTATATTCATATTCAATAATTAATAGTCCTGTATTTTATTTATAGTAAATGAATACATTTAATGTATTATGTATTTGAATCAACACTTCCGCAAGTCTATATTAAAACATTATTTTTGTTATATATTGTATACTACAAAGTCAAGTTTTAAAATTGTAAATAATACATGGAAACAATATTTATACGAATGTATGTTTATTGCGACTCTCCAATGCGCACTGTAAATCTTTGTTAAATAAATAAAATAAATTATTTATTAATAAAAATTTGTGTATTTTCAAAACGCCATTATACACCCTTAGCAAATGCGTCTACTATTTTTTTAGAAAATACAAGAAAAATATGCGTTCAGCTAATAACAACATATTATTTGGTATGGCAAAGAACTTTAAATAGGCCTATGTGGAGTGTTGAGTTTTATGTAAACTGCAATTTCGAAAATATTGAAAATTAACTCAAATCTCTTAAATGATTTAAATGATTCATAAGACATTAAAAGCACAACTTCTCTAAATAGTTTAGTATGAAAAGTGATGTAAAAACATTTTATTTGCGTTAAAATACCTCAGGATTCTAATAATTTTGATACAATATAGGCTAAATCTCTAAACCAAAAGTATATAGGGCCTATAGAAAATGTACGAACTAGGAAACCCTACAATATTGCCCAACGCCTACTTGTCAGATTATACAAAATGGGTTTTTGTACAGCTGATATGGAAAGTCGACATTTCTGCTTCCCAAAGTGTTTCCCGAAAACGCGGCAAGTGGTTTTGCTGCTCTCTCAGGTTGCATCCTGGGTTCCGGCACAGTATTCCGTCAAGAATAAACAGGGTGCCACAAATCACTTTATTTTCAGTACAACTCGCAGTTTCACTTTTATCGGATATTACCTTGTCCTTTTAACCGGGCAGAACTTGTTCAGAAAAAGAAATGCAGCAGGCACATGTTGATGGTCTTATACCTCGAATTTTGTTTGTACTTTTCGATGATTTTCGACTTCGAAGTTCTTTGACTCTCATTTCAAAACCTGAAACTGGTTTTAAAAACTCTATCTTAAAAAGCGTCTGTGACGTTTACAACTATCAAAGGCAAACTATTTGTAAACGGTTTACACTTAGAAAAACAGAGAGTTTCATTACAATAACTGAGATAAAGTAAAGAAGGTAAGTAAGAAAAGAAAAGAAAATGAAACTCTGCCCGGCTCCTCTGCTCTCATGACAAAGTGCATCAGCACCATAAACATTAATTTTCGATTGCTTCTCAATATTTTAATTCATTACTATTGAATAATATTTGTTATTTATTTAAAATTTACTTAAGTCAAAGTTCTGTTTTCCAAATTTGATTTTAATGAAAAAGAGGGTGAGCCTATTGATTTAATATTGGTAAATTTTTACTCTAGTCAAAATTATGTCTTCAATGAACAAAGTATTAAGGCTAATTCTTTCCATGATTAACCTTCTTTAAACGGGGATCTCGCCAAATACGTTTTCTCGCTGTTCTTCAATTAACAACTTGGTTCCCCATATAGACCTACTTAGCAACTGATCCTATCAGCTGTAGGAAAACTTGCATACACTTAACAAGAAGTAAGCAACCTGCAGCATGCGATTGTCTGTGGTTAAGTCGGACGTGACCTATGTTTTAGTCGAACAAGTCTGCTTTAGGGGACAATACTTTATTTGGGAATGAAATGAAAGTAACAAAATATTAATGACTTTTATTTAGACATATAATTATATAGTTTTATGTCGCTGAAGCTTTCGACATAGTTTGACTTTGTCATATAGTATTTGGGAGCACTACTAGATCGCTGTTAAGATGCTCTTTCCATCAGTATGAATTCTAACGTTCTGATTTATATTTCTCGTGCACACCATCATTGTTTTGAATTTACCGTAGTTTTAACATCAACCTGATAAAAAGTCTTCAGAGCAACTCACAGCTAATATTTTATTGACAAATATAATAGATAATGGTCAAAACAGTACATAGATTGAGACCACAACGATCGTCATAACTTGAGTCAGAAGACATGACCCCTAGTGTGATTTAATCCCCACTAGGTGAAATGCATTCCTTCATTCCTATAGTTTTTGATTTGATCAATGTGAAACTCTATTATTAGTTTAATTACTTGAAAATATGAAATCGTCGGGTCGACTATTGTATCTAAAGATTATACATTGCAGGTTGTAGGCACACCGTCATTACAAAGTTCATACACAAGTGATATTATCGCTCGACCATTTCATTAGTGAAATATAGGTCTATTGCCAGCCCACTCAAGATTGAATCAGTCTACATTGGATTGAGTGATATTGCACACCCTTTACCTTATGGTTATGCTTATTAAAATAGCTGATTGCAGAGAAAACAGTAAAAAGTAGCACTTTGGACTCTTTAGAAACTAAGCGTAAAACAAACAATTTCTGAGTTTTCCAGTCAATTCAGCTCAGTTCATTCACATTAATTTGATCACTATCAACCACCAGATGATAGTTACTTTATGGCATGGATTAAAATTTGTTTTTGAAATCATCTATGACAGTCCCAATGTTTGACTCCATACGGCACCGAATAGTTCTGGCCTTATGACAAATCAATGGTGTTTTGTTTTAATAGGCCTAATTGCTCTTAAAAATAATCACCTAACCAAAAATTAGCCTTTATCAAAACAGAGTAAGATGGATAGAAAATCATAAAGACTAACAAGAATGGTATGCGTACAATCTCGTGGTGTACCCGAAAAGCCGGCTGATTTGGTATGGTACTAGCAAACAATAAATCTGTCGCAACAATGATAAATTCCATACCAAGCTAGTTTCAGGAACACCTGAAACATAATCTATAAAAGTCCTACTTAAACCCATGTCGTCATAAAAATTGCCTTCTCAGAATAGCCTTACTGGGGACAGGTAAACTGCCCCGATATTTCAGGTACATTTGAAATGATGAAACTGCCCCGCTCTTCAAGAAGGGTCGCCTCGCCAGACCAGAAATGCTGAAATTGCCCCAACTTTCTACCTGACACAGGTACGGGATATTTCCCTCCGAATTCCCTCAGAATAGTTTCATAGTCCTTGCTGTAGCATACCAACTGATTGGAACGCATACCAATAAATATTAGGTCAGGTTGGTTTGGTTATAGAAGACTACAGTCACTGACAGGACGCAGTTTGTGGCATTGTGGATTAAATTTTGTCTTTTAGTGTTGTTATACAGTTTAGTGTATTCAAGTTTGTGATAAGTGATTTAGATAACCGTAACAGAGTTCGTAGAAAACAGGAGGCCAGAGAAAAGAAAAATTAGTCGTAGGATCACAGATAGATGTCATGAAAAACCTAATAACCCATGTGCTTGGTAAAGAAAGACTGTGAGTGCCGACTTACTATTCGGAGGGAAATATCCCGTACCTGTGTCAGGTAGAAAGTTAGGGCAATTTCAGCATTTCTGGTCTGGCGAGGCGACCCTTCTTGATCCTCTTTAATGAGCGGGGCAGTTTCATCGTTTCAAAAGTACCCAAAATGTCGGGGAAGTTTCACTACGCCCGCCTTACTATACAAAATTATTGTCACCAATTGATAGGCCTATGGGTTTGGACCTTTATCAAATCGTATGCATTTTTATGCATTCTAGGCTCCTATGAAGATTTATTGTTGGGTGAACGGTTGCAACTACAATAGTGCGGAACATTTCCATATTTTTCATTATTTTATTAACTTTACCAGTTATTTGACTTCTGTTTAATCCAGCAGAGGTATTACAAATATCTATTGTTGTACCGATGATCATTTTCAACATTGTAATAAGGAGCTAATGTAGCATTTATTGCGTGGGATTTTGCCTTATATCAGTATTAAAATCTTGCCTGCAACTTATGAACCTTATTCTATGCCAATACAAATCAAATGTTAAAAAATATACAACCTTCCCCAGATCCTAATAACATAGATGGCAAACAAAACACTTTTTTTCAGCAGAAAGGTTGTATTGGTTATATTATATGTTTTAACTATAATAATAATTACTATTAGGACTACTTCCGTATGACATACATTAGTAATCTTACAATTAATTATCTGACGTCAGCTTCACTAGCCCATTCAATTTGAAAGCAATACTTTTGAAAACGTTTCAACTACTGCCAATAAAGTTTGTTGAAGCTTTCATCCTGTAAAAATCATCAAGTCCTCTGATTTTAACAAATTCTTTGCCGTGTGTGTAGTACAAGGCAACTAATAAAGAATAATTACATTTTATATGGTTGATTCATGAATGTCAACGATACACTTGCATAGATTGTTGATAGAAATTTATAACGGATTGGAATAAAATTTGGTATGTAGCTTCCTAGGGCTCAAGCTGCTCGCTAAGAAAAGTTTTCAAAAAATTAGAAATTTTAGGAAAATTTGGGGGGCAAAGTTACTAAAAATCCCCATAACAAATACATAGTATAATATATTTATTGATATTTTTTTTAAATATAGGCTACAAATAACTTTTATTTGTCTATCCGTGCAAAGCCGGATCGGGCCAGCTAGTTTTATATAAATAGACAATACTCTTAAATTCTAATATGTCTTATTTATTTTTAATTAGGATGTAATATAGTGGTTTGTTATTTTTAAATTCATTAATTTGTGAAGGGTTTATTTTTATTATCTAGCTTTAAGGAAAGTACAACCATCAATATTTTTTTATAGGGGTTGTTACTTCATTTTCACCCATTAGCAGCACGCGACAAAATGTCAATCTATGATACTTTTTTATGTATGTTGAAAGAAATAAATGTACCAAATTTCAGCTCACTAACTGTAAGGAAAATATAACAATACATTTTTATTGTTTTAAAGGTTGTTATCAGGCGCGGATACAGGGGGAGGGTCATGGGGGCCATGACCCCCCCCCCCAAATTTTTTAGGTCTTGATTAATATGTTTGACTTAACCCTACAAGCGCCAAATAACACTATACTGTCGTCTCAGCCGGCCGAGCAAGTGGCAGGCAGCATTATTGTATCGTCTGATAGTGTTGAATAATTCACCCACTATAAATCATCCAATCTCAATAAAACAAAAACAAGTGGAAAAGCAATGTTTTAAACATTAATTTTTGTATTTAAAAATTTGTTCTAAACGTATATTTACATAAATTATTATGTAATCATCGTTTGTAATTGTAGTTGTCTAAAAAGATGACGCCGCACGAGAAACAAAAAGAAAAGACACAAAACTTTTCACTTTTCTAAGGCTCATAATCGTTAGACAGACTTGTTTTGAAAGAATATAAGGTCACCTTTGGATTCGTCAAGATTTGAACTTTCTAACATTGTCTTCCAATCATTCGTCACTCTTATAATGTTTTAGATATTATGAAGTTTTCTGTAAACCCTTAAGATTTAACAGTTTTTCAACCAATGAGCAAGCATATTTTGTAATCGATATATCTAGTACAAATCGATATACTTGTACATTGATGTTTATATGGATTTCAGTGTAAATTATATGTTTTCGTTTGATACAACGAAAACCTGATTTACTGTTCATGGGCTACAGCTATAGGCCTTGTCTGTGAAATATGTATCATTGCGCCGATTGTCTTATCGCATTTAGCCCAGCCTATAGAAAAAAAAGAAGTCTAATTTTGTTATTGAATTCAACAGCAAGCGACATCAACAGTGACTTTAAGGGTAGCAGAAGGATATGAAAAAAACAAAATCTATCAGGCAAGGAGCTTTTGCACATTTTGTATAAACAAAAATTACAATAAATTAGGACTTTTTGGGTTTTTCGTTAATTTTATAAAAATTATGAATGGATCACGATACTTCCAAAAAACCTACAAATTGTTTTTTATATACCCTGATTGGACCATTTTTCAATGAAAAAAGTCGGAAAAAGGCTTAAAAACGACATTTTTTTAAAAGTTCATAGCTTTGTTAACTTACAATATTAAGGGCAGATTTTTCAGAAAATTATTGTTTATCATGTGTTCTTCAAACAGGAAGAAGATGGCATTTGTCGCATTAATAGTTTTTGCACAATTTCAGTATAAACAATGTTGTGCATTATCTTACATAATTTGCCCAATTAGCCTGAGTGGCCCGTTTTAAATTTACCAAACGGATTCTGAAAGTAGACTTTAAAATCTACAATTCATATATGTGCGATTTTTTAATAAGGTTGATAAAGTATAATAAAAATGCTTCAGAACATAGCGCGAAACGCGTAAATTTGAATTTGTGGCCGACGCCGATGGTAAATTTGCCAGAAGGCGGTAGTGAAGGAAACAGCAGCCTGATGCGCGCAGCCTGCCGTTCCCTTCTCAGCATTATGCAAGATAATGGAATACATTTTTTATACTGCAATTGTCCAAAAACTATTAATGCGACAAATTTCATCTTACGCCTGACTGAACAATAATTTTTAAAAAGATCTGCAATATATATTGTCAATTAACAAAGATATGAACTTTTGAAAAATAGTAATTTTTAAGCGTTTTTCGACTTTTCTCGGATAGAAATGGTCCGATCGAGGTTTTCAAAAACCATTTTGTAGGTTTTTTAATTCTCTACAAACGAAGTATTGTGATCCTTGAATAAATTTGTATAATGTCAACGAACAACCCAAAAAGTCCAAATTTATTGTTATTTTTGTTTATAAAAAATGCGCAAAAATTTCCTTGCCTGATAATTGTTGTATGTTATATACCTATGTGATACCCTAAAGTCACTGTGGATGTCGCTTGCTAAAATTCAATAACAATAAAAAATCTCTATTTGTTGGGCTAAAATTGTTTTACGGAGAGCGTCGCTGTATGAAGTTGTATGACTTAAATAAGTGATAACTTGTGTACCGTTGTTTTAAATTTAGTGAAACAAAGTGGATTTAATGATCGTGTTGTGGAGTTATGATTTTAGTACCGTTCCTGTTAACTCTTCAATAGTTATGGTTTATTTTATTCTTTAATCTGCAAGAAATTCTTGCTCTTTCAAGAAAATATTTATGGTCTAGAAATGCATTAAAAACTATTCCATAGATAGAGTTTATACATATTTTTTAATTCCCCAGATCCGTTGTTGTTAAATTCTTGGTAATGTTGTTTTCGACTTCTTATGACCCCTCCCAAAATGAAATCCTGTATCCGCCCCTGGTTGTTATCATATTTTCACCCCTTAGCAGCACGCGACAAAATGCAAATCTAGCTTACTTTTTCTATGTAGCCTATCTTGTAAGAAATAAATTTACAAAATTTCAGCTCTCTAGCTTTAAGGAAAGTATAACAATTCATATTTATTTTTTTAGGGGTGTTTCAACTATTAAATCAAAATTAATTCTAGCGTATGTTACTCAGGGATAGTGTAGCTTTTTATTAGTAAAACTATTTTTTCAATCAGTTCAGTAGTTCCAGAGATTACTCTCTACATATAAACAAACAAATTTTACCTCTTTATAATATTATATTAGTAGGCTATAGATGATATATTACAAACGCTAAAAACTACAACGTATTTTATTTAAACTTTTGTTTTTGCAAAGATACAATTTAAATACACGTATCAAATTGAATTAGTGGCTGTAATATTAATTTTAAAACAAAAAAGTTATCTGCTTACGTATAGATTTTTGAGTAAGAAATTCTACAGCATTCAAAGAAGTCCTCACGAATGTTATTTTTATGTTGGTTTATACACCATAAATAGCATAGTTGGTTTTGGCATGAAAATAACTCTATGACTAAATTTGTCAACCGGTGTCATTAATAATTTTGGACGGAGTATGTTGTCAAGTTGTTTTTTGTTTGAAACACTATTGTTAGGGCCTATGTTAACTTTGTTAAGTATGTCGGTGAACATTTCTGGGAAGACATTGCCGTATTCAATAGAAACAAAGGTTGTTTGGCTGTTTCCTTTTCAGACCCTTTTCGTTTGTGCAACTACTTCTTTAATAGTCTGTCCATAGACTCTAGGGAAGCAGCGATTTCCAAGAGGAATTAAAAACCATCAAATGCATTATTTATTATAACTACTAAAATTTCCAAAAATGTTGGTTTTAAGCTAATTTTGTAGACAATTACCAAGAAATTATGTTTTCAGTTTTTTTGTCTATATGTTGGTTAACCTCCTACAGAAACGACAAAAAAACCAGTCTTTCGTTGAAAAAGAAAAATATTTTGTCTTGCACATTTTTTGTAAAGTTAACTGTTTTTAAGATATTCCACGTTAAAAATTTTTTACGGCCGCCATTTTGAAAATTATAGAAATAAATTCTTTGTGTTTGCAACACTTGTAAATCGAAACATAACAAATGCGGATTGTGACTAAACTAAGCCGAATTCTCAAAAAATTACTGATTATTCTTCATTTAATTTCAACGAAGGCCTATACAAGCCGATCCTGTATAGTCCGATTATTTTTGTGACACCCTGTATGGAAACTATTGTAACTTAACCATATATAGGATTAAACCAGGTCCGGTCTGGTCCGGATGGCTACCTGGCGATTGCCAGAGGCCCCCGTGCAAAGGTGACCAGAAACAGAGAGAAAAATCTACGTTTGGAATTAAGTTACTTTACTTGAGTTTACTGTCATGTAACTACAACTAATAGTAATAGTAGTAGTAGATATCGATTTGCTTTACGATTTAAGAAAAGCCAACAGTTAAAGGGCCCCCACACTATAGTTTAACACGAATGGTATAGTTTCAGTTTAATCTAATAGGCCTAATTGTAAGTCACAACACTGGTGGCAGCGACGTTTAGTTGGAGTTTATTTCCACTTCAACTCCCAACTTCAAAACATAGATAATACAGTCAATTTGTGCTCAAAAGAGCCTCCCGCGAGAAAGTTTTGGGGTAGTTTTGATTTCTTCCATTTTATATGTGTTTTGGGGTGCTGAATCCGAATCTAATGTTTTCCTACAAAATTTCTTGACGCAACGTTGAAAAAATGCAAAAAAAGGTAAAACAATCTCATTTTCGAGCGGTTTTTCTCTTATAACTCGAAAATATCAACTTTTCATAAATAACCTTCCTATTAAAAATGAAAAAACATAAAATTTCCTATAAAATTTTCTTTTTTTACTGTTTAGGTTTTCTTCTCCGACGAACCGTTAGGCTCAAGCAGTAGTTGAAAATTGTCTTATTTCGGCTGTTTCCGCAAAAACCTACGTTTCACTCCAAAACTGGAATTTACGAACTAGAAAGTATAAAATAATTTCTTCAACCCCCATTACAGATTTATAGGCCATAGAGACTCCTAACCCCTTACAGATTGTTTTGAAAATTTGTAATTGTGAATTTTTAATAGCTATGAAAATACGTGTAGGTAAGGTTAAAAACGAAAAAGTGGGACGCTTGCGATAAATAGGCTAATTGATGCATGAATAGTTCACCTAAGTCACTAGCAATTTTATTTACTGCAAATATGTGAACTTTTCTGTTAGTTTTCTACACTCCTTACTATTATCTATTGCGCCCCATGTTTTTAATCTTACAAGTATTTTCATAGCTATTCAACATTCAGAATTAAAACTTTCAGGACAAACTGTAGGCTATGGGGTCATAAATCTGTAGCCTATGGCTAGGAGAAACAATTTTATACTTTTTAATCCGTTTTAAAAACTTGGTATGTTAAACATTTTGTTATTTCAATAATACTTTCTACCTTTTAGTCTTCAGTTCTGAGCTATATAGTTTTAAATCTCTAGCTCATTTAGAACATGAAAAATGTTGTCTCAGAATTTTTGCCAAAATATTGACTCAATAAATGGCCCTGTCGCCCAACAATGTGGGTCAATTTAAGGTGATCTTGTCCAATATGGACAGAACAGTGATTATTTCTAATAGTTTGAAGAAGAAACCATTAGAACTGATGTCAGAACGTAGCCCCACTGCCAAGCTCTGGGTTGTATATTTTGAAAGAGTGACTTTGATTAAGCACTTTATTGAAGCAGGAACTGGGATCTACACCTCCAAAATCTAGGTTGTACAGGGCTTTAGTACCGACTGAACATTCGGCTTGAAATACAAAATATGTCATCGATGGAGGGTTTTTGTTACACCCTGTCAAAAGGCACCACGGCCAGACATAATAATATGCAGAAATTTTGGTGTATCATACGTCAAGTCAAACTACAAATCAAATGTCGTTTTCCTCTTCGATGGCTACCCTGACGAAGATTGTGAATGTAACGATTGAGAAGAGCACAAAGAAAACAATCCGCTGCATTAGGCCTATCATTTACAGAATTGGTGGTGCACTCTGTTTCGCACAAGAGTTTCCTTGCAAACTAAAAAAAAAAAGAAAAAAAGAGCATCTATGCTAATGAAAAATCTGATGATCTAAAAATGTATTCATATCAAGCTGTGGAGAATGCTGATATTCTAATTATCACAACTGCTCTTACGCTGGCCTGTCAAATGATATGTGGCGTAATGGGGGAGTTATAGACCTTTTGGTGATTTTGATTTGCCTGTGTAGTCCTGATACACAGAATGTCTTCTTTTTGAAATTTGTTTTGGATATTTTGCAAATCACCATTTTATATTTGCATGAGATAAGCAGAGCCCCCCTCTCCAGTTTGGGCAATTTTTCTACAAAACATACTCTCATCTGTCCTTGAGATATGATTAAAAGTTGTTGTTACGCACCACCTCTTTCATTTCCAGATGAACAGCCCCGAACTGATGCCGGACCCGCCACCTGCAAAAATCTTCAGCCAGAACCCTATAACGATAACGGCTTATATAATAATGTAAAATATAATATAATAAAATGTAATATTTTTGTTTAAATGTTTCTTTGGTATTTCACCTTTTTTGTAACACAATTTGTGTAATTTCGGACATTATTAGACTATAATTATGTATTTCTTTTTAAATATCTGTACATTAACATGTACGATCTAAATAAGATATAGGATAATGCAGAGAACTGGAAGGAATTCAGTAATTGGCAGCATTTAATAATAAACAAAAGTTTTGGAGTGAAAAGTGGGTTTTTGAGGAGGCAGCCGAAATACTCAAATGTGCAATTAGGCCTAGAGCTCAAGCCTCAACAGTTTGTCGGAGAAAAAAATCTATAGAATGAAATTTGTAGGAAATTTATGTACTTTATTTTTGAATATGAAGGTTATTTACGAGAGGTTGATAGTTTTCGAGTTAGCCTATACGCAAAAAACGTCAAAACATGAGATTTTTTATATGTTTTTGCATTTTTGTCAATTTTGCGTTACTAAATTTTGTAGGCAAACCTCAGATTCGGATTCAGCACCCCAAAAAACATACAAAATGGAAAAACCAAAACTACCCCAAAACTTTCTTGCGAAAAACACAATTTGACTGGATTAAGATTCAGCAATGAAACGAACTTAACAAAAATGGCGCAGAAAAGAAAAAGGAGATGACAAGAAGCAACTGAAAAGACGTGTTCTCGATCAATAACAGCTTTGTTAAACCAAAATCAACTTTCATCAGAATTAGACCTTGTACCCTTTCGCCACGAAATCGAAGATAATCAACGCCAAATCAAGTTTACCAGAAAATCTTACCAAAATTCAGTAGGTTAGATCTCGTTAAGGAACTGAATCAACTTGCAACTTAGGCCTAGGCCTACTATAAGCTGCTCTACAATTGTAAAAAAATGAAATGAAAAAAACCATGCACCAGTATAGGAAGACTACGAAGATGTTGACATGTCAGATGCAGATAGTGACAATTAAGATTTAAGTCGTATTCATGGAAAAAGTTATTCTAGTTGTTTAGCTAGTGTTTTAAAAAGTCTATGAACTAAAACTCAGTTGGAATTTTTTAAATTTCTATGTAACTATGAAATTTGTGATGACACTGCCTTGTACCCAGGTTACATAGGTTATATGAAAATGTTTTCTCGAAATTAAAAATTGTTAAAAATCTTTTGAGATCTTCTCCAACCCTAACCCAAGAGCTGCTATCACCATTGATGTTAATGGCAGTTGAAACTTGAAAGAGATGTTTTTGTAAAACGTGGTTGTAGGTGAATTTTCAACTTCAAATAAAGGACTAAGACTAAAATTACTTACATAATTAGGCGATGTGTCTTAGATTATAGGCTTAATTGTTTAGGCCTATATAGGCTTGTTCAGATATGTTAAAAGTTTAGAGAATCAAATTTACATTTACCAAAATTAAAACTCCCTCATTTTATCAAAATTCAGGTAAAAACATAAAAAATTACACGGTGAAAATTAAAAAAAATGTTTTGTTTCATATTATTGCAGATGCACACATTCTATCAGCCCAAAAATATATATTTTCAGATACTGGGGCTTATAATTACGAAATACTGCATCTTGTCATCTTCAGTCTTATATAGCAGAGAATTTCTGATTTTAGG
This sequence comes from Philaenus spumarius, assembly GCA_018207615.1. Taxonomy (NCBI): domain Eukaryota; kingdom Metazoa; phylum Arthropoda; class Insecta; order Hemiptera; family Aphrophoridae; genus Philaenus; species Philaenus spumarius. Next base: position 65,177 of record JAGFPH010002605.1, on the reverse strand, counting down.
TAAATTATCTTCAAGACATAACTTTATCCAAATTTTACCTCTCTCATTTATTAGGCTACTATTGGGAACAATACTCATTATGTCTCCCTTGCTTTGCGTAATAAATAAATCTGTGATCACTCACGAGTCAGTCAATTTTTGATTTTGAAAATAAAATGCATCAAGATAAAACCTACATTTATCAAAGCAATAGTTCAACTGATGAAGACGGGAGAGGATTTTTTCGAATTTAAAACTTCGGAAAATGTTTTAAAAAAGTACTGTACTCCTTTAATGTGCAAATTACACTTAAAAGCATTCTTACGAATAATACAAAATTCTCACTCCACGGTAGGGGTGGGGGGGGGGGGTATTCCATACACTCCGGTAAGGGGGCCTACGAGGTAATAAATCCCCAGGGATTTTAATCTTATTTCCCATGCATTTTTGCTAGTAGGCTAGCCTATTATCAGAGCTCTGATATTTTTAACGCAAGTAAAATTTTTAAATTAATAATCAATAACTTAAAATCATTTAGCCTACTAAATCTTTGCGATTGTATTTTTTATCTTTTAAAATTTTGTATGAAACGCATTTTGTTGTGGATTTGCAGTAGGCCTACATCTTTTGAGACTGTCTAGTAATTTTTCAATGTAGACTGAATTAAAAATATAACGATAGGCCTAGCTATTATTTGTAACTTGTATATAACTGTAAGTAGTAGGAGTAGGCCTATACAGTATTGTCGTAGATTTAAAATAATTATAATAATAATAACGATAAGTAGTATAAAAAAAGGAAATCTTAAAGTTTGTGATTTAATTTTTTTAATGGTTGAAATTATTTTTTTTAATATGTTTCATTTCTTACAGGACCATTCGACTAAAATCTGTTAAAACGAACCATGTAACTATGAGCCAATCCAATACTTTTTCAATCATAGACTATTATAACTATCAGGGCCTTTGTGCAATTCTTTAATTTAAGTAGTTAATTAAGCAGTTATTGCTTGGGTAAATAGGTTGGAACCCAAGAAATTCGAATATGTGTAGCCTGTGTCTACTGACATAGGCTATATAACGTTTCTTTATATCACTGTATCATGAAATAGTCTAAAAATTTTAAATAAAAATAGGCTAGTGAATCATACGTGAATGTGTAAAATAATAAGCTAATTTAGAGTTTTGCGTTCAAAATTGAAGGAATAAAAGTTCATAGATGATGCAATTGTTGCAATTTATTCAGGTGAACTTGCCTTAAGTTCAATAACTTGCTTCCTTTCTTTATAATCATGATAAAGAAGCTGCAAATTCTATATTATAAGCTAAGACTACTGTCCGTCTAGATTATCAGTAGCCTAATAAATAGAAATGTCTAACAAACAACAAAAAACAATGAAATATCTTTCATTTTCAGTATATTAGTATAGTTTCATATTCTGTGCACAATCAAACATCAAAACCAAGTTAACTTATAGACTTTCCTGTTTTTATTATTAAATAGCTATATTTTAAAATAGTAGCTAAATATTAATTTGTGTCGTAATTAACTATAATTGCAATTATTTCAACAAAAAATAATACCCTTCAACATTTTAAGAAATCACATTTTTTAAATTGCTAATAATATTAACACATTAATTTGTATAATAATAATTAGGCATTAAAACAATTATTATTTCTGCACCCATAAAGACTAATAACCTTAAGAACTCTAAAATGTGAAGGAACTCTCTTAGAATGGAGGAAAATATGTGTAGCCTACCTATTTCCTATTTAGATAGATAGTACACCTAGAGCTAACACAAAAAGAATACTTTTCACAACATTTTAACAAATAAATCAAAAAAGAGTTAATTTCGTAATAAATAATAAAACAAGTTTACGTAAATTTATTATTATAAATATGTTTTAATAAATTACTGGCAGTTTTGTAATTGCATCCAAAAATAAACCACTAATACACTGCAATAAAAAAAAAAATCAAATTAAATCGTCCTATTTGTTTAAAAGATTTACAACTCTGTTTATACGAACGAACAAGGCAAGTACCAAATGCACTTGAAGAATACAGCTGAGGTAGCGGAGAGAGGGGGTTGCTAAGGGGGCGTGGCTATCAAACGCCCATTTCGCACGAGTAAAAGAGAGTATCAATTTATCAAATCTTTCATAAATACCTCCTTGTTGATGTTACGATGCAGTCTCCTTTCTTTGCCTTACAGCAATTAATGATATGTTTACCAATTAATATATCTTTCTCTCAACATATTTATTCTCTTTTAGTTTGTATAAGCTAAACAAAATGTCTGACTTTTAATGCATTTAAATCCTATTTAATTTTAGTTATCGTTAAAACATCTTTTAACAGCGGCCATTTTATTAAAGTTTCTCTGTATTATCATTAGTCGATAAAGTATCCGCCATATTAGGTGAGATATATTCCCCATAAGTATTACGTTAAACATAGGCTATCCTAAACCTATGTAGGCTAACACCGACATTATTTCTCTCGGTTATTTAAGTTTACGGCCAATATGATAGAATAATAGCGAATAAAATTACGTTCTTTACAGAAAATTTCTAGAATAATACAAAGATATTTTGCGATGTTACTTGAAAAAAAATACTCACAATTATTGTAATGTTAGGCTAGGTTTGGTTTTAAAGTAGGGGGACATTATATTAATAATATTGCCTATGATTGTATCTTTTTGTAACCAACTACCACAGAAATTGTATGTAAAATTAGAAAGAATGTGTTCAAAAAGGTATAGGCCTACCTAGTATAAATATAGCCTTCTTTGTAGATCTTGCCACTTTATAAGGGAATAGTATGTAAGATCTAGACTACGTTCTTAGGAAAATAATATGCTTATGGATAAAAATTAAGAACAACAAAAATAATATAAGACGAAATAAATTAATCAGAAGTAAAGAATGTGTAGGATGCTAATAATTGGCTTTTTGAGTTTTCGACCAGATGTAAAATTGGTGCTATAGATTCACTTACCCTACCTACCATTCCAACCTACCTATAGATTCAATCAAAAAAGCATTTTAAACTATCCAATCGTTGAATAGGTGTGCCTATGAAATACAAATTCGTAAATTGTGCACTTAAAAAGTGATATAGCTAGGCTATAGACTAACTAAATAGACTGCAAGCTTATGTTTACCACATCTGAATAACACAAGCGGGCAGTCCAAACGAGAGAATGGGTCGGTGGAGATTCAAAGTGTTCATCAATAAAGTGTTTAATGGTATTTTATTAAATATTTAAGACGATTAAGACGTCCTACACTTTAAGACGATGTTTATTTGGTGTTTTTGCTACCATTGTTTATAACAAACCAAATATAAATTTATAAATCAAAAGAATAAGCTTTTAAAAAATATTAGATCAATTGAATTGTTAGTATTGAAATTTTAGAAAATTGTGTTAAGAATCGGTTTTAACACCATGTTAAAAAAAATTCGCATAGCCTAACAATAATGACGAAAGTAGGCCCCTACACACTTTTATGTTTACTTTGCTTAGACTACCTAGACTTACAAAATCGTTGCTATTATTATACAAATTACTATAATTTACTGTAAAAAAAACAATATGATTAATAGGAATACAAACAAGAAACTGTGATTTTATTTATCTTTTGAGGAGAAAATTTAGTTGATATTTTTTTGCTGCTTGAGACTTAAAACAAAACAAAATAAAATAATAACGAGATTTTGTTAGTTTAAATTTATTCTGATTAAGAATAAATAATAAAAACTAATACACTAGTTTGCTTAAAGTACGAGACATGTAACACTCGCAACCTTCAATATATTTACGAGTAGCCTACACACTTACGGTACATTATGGAATCACACGCTTGGCATGTGAAAACAGATTCGAAATTGAAGTTTATCCGAAATGCGATAACCTAAGTTTATGAATGTACTCAGAATAATTAAGAAGAATTCAAATAGTATACCAGTAGAAATGTTAATTAGTTAGGCTAAATTAAACATTTTTTCGTAAGTTTATATGAATATTTTGTAGTCAAAAGAATTCATCAAATTTGGTTTACCGATTTGTACACACTTTATCTACTCGTATACATTTCTAATTGCCTCTAATTAAAATATTAGAGAAAGTAGCAAAATGATGACAGTAAATAAATAAAGCGTCGACAGAAGAATGTGGAGTCTAGCATGTGTGTAGCGGTGGCGGTAAGACAGAAAGACAGACATAGGGTAAGGTTACAAAGAGCCGCCTGACATTCATTAGCTTCTACACACATGGGTTAGGCTATTAACACAATTAGGCCGAGCTTTGACATAGCTTAGTTAGCTATACAGAGTATTTGAAATGTCAGGAAATTGTCCAATCATGACGGATTCATTTATGAAAGGTGGGTTAGCCACACTAATAAAGTTGGTAAGCTAATTTCAATGAGCTTTCGAATCTATGTTCCAATTTAAGCCTTAACAGAGTTTGTTGTTGGTTAGTTTCAAGCTAGGAAGTCTTTCGTTACCGAAATCTGTATAATAGATTATTTTAACTGCATGACCTTATTCAAATTTAAAATGTGTTGTATAGGCCTAATATAATTTATTTTTCAGGTCCCACAAATGTGCAACAGACGTACACTATTTTAACTATTTGAGGTTCCAAACTCTTTAGTTCTTTGGCTCGCCTTTAAGACCTTTCATAATTTTCCTTTGGCTTTAGTAGGCTATGTTTGTTAGACCTACATGTTTGTTAGAATATAGAATACATTATTTTATAAAAAAAAGTCACACGGTATCCTACTGTAGCCGATCTCTAATTGAATTTTGTGATAGAGTGGGTTGTTATTTACAATAATTCTTAAAACTAGTAAATAAAAGTATCATGCATTAGTATCATACATTAAAAGTATACTTACAATAATTCTACTAATAAAAATCTAGCATGTGAAAAAACCACTTCATAGAAGAGCGTTTAGCTTAGAAGCCGAGCGATACATGTTAATGCAAGTCACTTTACATAGGTAATTTACTTGTAGCCTATGTTTAATTACATAACTTATAATTCCTGTTAGCAGCCAAGGGGTACAAGTGACAACTTTTATCAAATATTTTCTGATAACAAACAATAAGAGAATCGAAAATCATATTAATCTTTGTTTTTATTTTTGAATCAATCATATTAGCCACGGATCAATTATATAATTATATTATATTGAATGTGAGTACTCACGTCTGTTGATCCTTTTTGTTTTCTCTCTCAATAAAACAATTGCAATTTCGTTTTTATGTTAGTCTAGAACCTAATACTAGACATAAACACTACTACCTAATACCTACTGACCTAATACTTAGGCCTATCATTAATACTAGTTTTAATGATCATGGTTTTACCTGGATTTGATTATAACAGTTTAACTTTAAACTGAGTTTTGTCGAAACAAACTTCACTACACTTATACCCCTTGGCTTCTCAGCCCTTCATATTAATTCATTAACTAGAAAAGCACCCTGCATGCTTATCGCTCAACTCGCAAAATTGTAAACAGAATAATTTAACGTAGGCCTAGCCTATATTTTATACAGAATGTTTTACTTATGAAGGTTATAACAGGAATAATTTACAATTACAAACCAACACATGCTTTAGTTTAAAAATTTGTAAAGAGCCTTCTTTGGGCCAAGTAGGCCTACATTTGGCAAAAATAGCCAAAATGTGAGTACAGTAAAACCTCATTAATCCGGACCCCATTATGACGGACTTTGCTTAATCCGGACAGCCAGTTGACTGCAGGTTATAAAGATTATATTCGGCTAAATTTTAAATAAGCCATTCTAAACTAGTAGCGATCGAGAGAGAGAGAGAGAGAGAGCAATGGCCTGGCCAGTGGCCACTCATGTTCTAAGTAAATCTCGTTTCCTGCGTTTTATAAACATGTATAATGCATTAATTAAGCACAGAATGACCTTTCATATTCACAGTGTAATACATTTTACTACATGTTTTATGAATTAAAGTATTGTCTGTACATACAACTAAACTCAAAATACATGTTCGTTTTCTATAAAGGTGTTTCATTTTGTACCTTTGTTCATATTAAGGTTATTTCATTTAATCCGGTCTTTCAATTATCCGGACCACTTAGAGCCCCAATTAGTCCGGATTTATGAGGTTTTACTGCATTTCAGTCCCAGTAGGTTAATTATTTTAGACCTTTCTTTTTGCGAACATGTAGACTATAATCAGCGTAGCTTACGTTCTCATTTATTCAGTCAACGTTAATTGAGTTAAATTATCGTTAGGCCTACATAATATTTTAGGTTAAGACAAAATCAATTCAATGTCATAATATGAGCATAGGGCCTAATATTTAATTATTTTTTATTATGTGCATTAAACTCAGACAAATCGGAAACTAAACCTACAGTGTTTTGGTACCTACAGATAAATTATGTGAACCATTTGTCCCTTTGCTTGAATTATCTTTTCACACTGAAGATGTGGCTGCTCGGAATAATCAACTGGACGACTAGACTATATTGCAAACCTTTTAAGTAAGAAATTATCAAAATGTCGTCGAGATCATTAATAGCGACTTCATTGACTTGAATCTGTTAACTTATCACTCGTCGATCGAATTCCCAGAGGACACGATATGGGATTAACTCATTTTAAACTAATGAGTATGAGATAAGCCTACTGAGATGAATTGATGTGAAACGAGCCCGGATTGTTGAATGCACACCATGAATGTTCATTCGTTCTCAGAAAGATGTTATTAGAAAGTTAGAAAGATATAATTTAACAACCGATCATAATATTAACAACACTGCGATATTACATAATAGGCTACACATTTTTAAAATAAAATTGAGCTACCCTTTTCATACGTATAGCCTACAAAGAACAAATAATACCGTAAACAATGACCAAAGTCAACAATCAGGTTATCACCAATTGGCTTATACCTGTGTTTTATATCTAATTTAAACAAGTTATATAGGCATCCTTCCGAAACATACGTAATAATACGTAGACTATATGCACATAGCCTATATCTTCAACATTACACAAAATAAAGCATTTAAACTTAATAAACCTCTACAGAAAAATATTCAGTTTACTCTAATACTTCTTTAATAATATTTAATAAAGCCTTGGTTGCTTTCATTTAAAAGGTAATAAATTTCTTCAAGATCCTATTTTTTCAACTATAGATGCCTGCCTTATTCTAAACTTCTACATTACTGGACACACTGCTACAAAGTAGCCTAATATGTATTTTCCGGTAATTTGTTTTGATTCAACTTCAACTATTAATAGATTAGATTCAACCGTTCATCCGAATCAAGATAACACTTTGTAACAAAGATCCCATTTATGCACCAAGTAACCTATATCAGCTCAATTCCCTGTAGGCATAGAGGAGGTGAAATTTTGATGCATGAACTCTTAACACTGCATTGGTTTAATTAAATTTGATCATTTTTAAGTTAAGTGTTTCAACTAACACTTCCGCTGATTTTCGCAGTCCCTAATTAATTACCTCTCCATATTTTGCAGAAAGATCTTCATACCAGTGTATTTGCTTCTCAGTTATACATTTTTTAAGAATTTGCAGCTTTAAAATGCCAAATGATTTTGAATGTAATGAAAATTATCTTATATAAAGCTATATCTGATAACAAGACGAGTTTGCAATATTCTGTGTCAGGGCTATAAGGTTCATCCGAAAAATAAGTTACCTACCTGAACTACACTAGCACCAAAAATATTAAACGTAGGCCTAACAAATAACGTTTAAAATAAACAATCACGGCCTATTTTATGACCTATTAATGCTATTCTATAATCGACAAAAAATGTGTCATTTAATTTATTTTGCGCAACACGTATTGTAACTTATATATAGTACGTTCAGCGAGAGTTTGCAGTAAATCGCTATACTTATGGCGGATGACAGGGAAAGACATGGGCAATTAAAACATCTTAATAAATGTTTTATTAAGTCACATGTGTATAAATTAAAAATTTTACTAAAAAAAACGCATTTAAAGTCTAAATTTTAAGCTTCAAAATGGCCACAGAAAACAGCGATTTACTGCAAACTCTCGCTGAACGTACTATAGCTAAGCCTATTTTACTTAAGTTAATATAGGCCTACAAATGAAATCAAAATTAAATTACAGTGTAGTACAATGTATTTAAAACTGCTTTCAAATATATTATTTCTACATCAGTTTCAAGAATTAGCCCTATAATTAATTATTGATTGTCAAATAATTTGAAACAAATGTTTTTTATAAACAATGAAGGCTTTGTTATTTATTTTGCGTGACAATTACTGCTGTATGTTTTAATATTTTGTGCAGTTACAATTTTTCTCTATTTTAAGAAAATTTTAATACGTGTTATATTTTATCAATAGCCTATAAGTTATAGCCTATCATTGTGGATTAATAATAATTCAGAATTACACATTCAGGATTCACATTTATTCAGAATATCTTTGAAACGATTTATCAACATATTGAACATGTAACTTATATATTGAACGTCTTTTGAACATATTTTTTATAGGGCTTTGTGTTATTGTTCTGAACGTGATTTTTATCAATTGAATTTTGTTATAGTGTGTTTATAAATATATATGATTTATATGATCAATATTAAAGACGAGATTTTTAATCTAAAGTTTAATAAAATGAAAATGTGTACACTACTCTCACAATTATTTTAAACAATGCATAATAGAATAATGTTCATGTTTTAAAACAAACATAATATAATAACGTAATTATATTTTGTTTATATTTTTTATTAATCTACTGATTCTCCAACGATTTGATGTTTTGATTGCTGTTACAACTTGGTTATAGAATAAGAGTTCTCAGACATTGAATGGAGCGTTGTTTTAATGAAACAGAAAGGGGTAGGCCTAATATCACAGAATAGTCTGTGCTAATATTCACACTTTTACGAATTCATGTGATTTGCACATTTCTAACTGTAATCTCTCATTGTGAAATAAATTGATATTACTGTATTTATTATATTATCATATATGCTTCGATTCACTTCATGTGGATTTAAAGTTGTGAAAATATTTTATCGTAAACAGTTTGTAAAGATATATGCCTATCCATTGCACTTCATGTAATTTGTTTTCCTTCGTTCAAAGTAAAAATATTTTTTTATAAATTAATAAACACGAGTACTTCTGTTTCCTTTGTTTTTATTTCCTATTACATTTTTACCTCTGACAAAGTTATATTTAATCGAAATGTTTTATGTCGGTATAATTTGTTTTCTGTATGTTTTAAGTAAAGTCATATTTTTAGATATTTTTACTAATCTCACCCAAAATCCCAAAATCCGATGGTCAAGTTGTAAAACGAATAATTGTCCCAATGTACGCTATATAAATACAGTATTCCATATGTGGACGATTTAATACAAATCTATTTAATTAATTTAATTTATAAGATTTGTGTAGGTTAATTCTTTACAAGAAAACGGTAAGAAAATATAACTCACTCCGTACTTATTTAGCGCGAAAAGTTAATATTTTCTATAAACTGCATAGTTTCGATATTCTATAGGCCTAGGCCTGAATTGCGTATTTTTCTTGTAAAAAGTAAACATTTAAAATTTAACCCTAGTGCACATTTAATGGCGGATGTAAGTCGGCGCAGAATTTTGTTGGATGTCTATTGTAGCTAAACCGGTAAGTCCTATACAAATTTATCTTACCGTGCGTTACGGATTTTGCGAGATTTAAAACTTAGCCCTGAGTCCTATGACTTTTAGTAGTATCTCCATAGGATATTTTCCCACACATTATTGATATTGTTGACATTTATAATTTTATTTTATTTAGTCATAAACGAGACAAATTATAGTTTTTTTTTAAACTAAAAAGACTAAGAAAAACCAAAAGATTTTGTGAAAAATGAACACAAATTACAGTAAAAATAACTTTCTAGCTCAATTTAAGTTATAACCTTTGAAGATAGTCTACGACAACAGGACATAGGTCTGAAATTTTTGAAAACTTCAGTTGTCCATTAGGTGGTGACAATAGTTTAAAAACATGTTAAAAAGTACAAGAACAAACTTGCAAGTGCATAAAATGAGATTAAATAAAATCGGACTCCCTATGGTCCGATAGGAGTCGGTAAGGTGGTTTGTGAGGTTGTTGAGGGGAATCAAAGTCCTAGGAAAGTATGATGACAGGAGGGCTATTTATTTTTTATTATTATATACAAATTATTCATTTAATTTTTATAGATAATGTTTTCAGTGTTTAAAGATAAATAGGCTTAGTATTTTCAAGTTGTACTTATATTCGATTTCTTTTTGGGAGATAGCATCTTTTCTGTGTTCGTTGGTCGTCCAGACTGAATCTTCCTCTTCCTTTTGATATTCCTCGCCTTTTCGCAATGCTATGAGGTAGGCTGAATTGTTAAATTTTCTTATTTTTTCCATCCTGCCATAAAATTCGGTGACATTTTTGAACCAAAAGCAATCTTGGCAAATTAAATTTTATATGCTAGATTTATCACAGGATGCGGTGTAATCTAATACTGGATTTATTTCAACTGCACGCATGAGTTTAAAATACGTACCATTACACAAGCAATTACCGTTTCTTGTGAACAATATATACATCTGACATACATTTATTTAGATGTGACTTTGAAAACATTTCCACTTAATTGTACGACGAGAAACTTCGATTCTTTCACTTCGTTTGTACAAGTTTTTGATCGCGTCTTGAACTTGAAAATTCTAACAGTCGACGTTTATAATACTTTTCAAAAACACTACAAATAAATTCCAACAGAACTCATGAATTGAATGCTTTACACCTTTGCAGAACACCATCTGTATAAATGAGAAAAGATGTCATAGTTGCAATAGTTGTCAGTATTGTTTCCCTTAGTAATAATTTTGCTCCGGTAAGCTAAACACCAATTACAGTAGTTCTTATTAACAACAGTTTCTCAAACTGTTTTTATTTTTGCTGGAAACAACTTTTTTTACCTTACAAATAAGTTCTTCGTACATTTTACTTGCAGAACCACCGGTATCGTAGTAGAGAACATTTTATTTTTTCACTACAGGCATACTACTTATAGTAGGGGAGAGAAGGTAGGCCTATAGTGATCGCAAAAAATCGATGTTGCGGTGGAAATATCCGTTTTGGGGCCCCCTGAGTGCAAAAAACTGGGTTTTACAAAATGACTGTCTGTATGTCTGTATGTATACAAAGCTAGAGAGAAAACTATTCTATCGATTTCGAACAAATTTGCACCAAACAAGTCCTGTATAGATGCAGGAAAAAAGGTTTTGATTTTTTTTTAAAAACAACCCCCTTTTTGGCCAAAAAACTCCAAAAAATCAGGTATTATTTTTTTATAAAAAAAACGGCTCTAACGATTTTGATAAAATTTGGCTTTTTGTAGCCCTTAATGTACTCTACCATATGCAAAAAACCGAATCTTTCTAAAAATTCTTGTTTAGCTAATAATAATAGAAACTGATTTTTGGGGGTTTTTGGTCTAAAAGGGGATTGTTTTTCAAAACCTTTTTTCGTGCATCTATAGGCTACAGGCCTAATTGACGTGTTTGGTGCAAATTTGTTCGCAATCGATAGAATAGTTTTTTCTCTAGATAATAATAATAATAATTATTGAATCTGTTTAATAATTTTAATATGTTTGTAAAAGAGTATGTGCCAGTTCCTGGTACAGTTTATTTAGATAACTGCATTAGAGTATTTTTGTCTTCCTTTCTGAGATTGTGATTTTTATCCAACAACCAACAACGTAGGCCCACATAAAAATGTGCTGAAGTAGGCCTACATTTCATTCAGTGTCACTATCGTCGTTCATTATTTCAACGGGAGCCAAACTTTTGTTAGTGTTTGATTCAAGTGATTATTTTAATAGCTTAAACGCTATTTCATAATTATCTTCCGTTAAATAGGAGAATACATCCTACAGGGAGAGTTCCAATCTTACTTCCACAAAAACCAAACTTGTCACACGTATTAGTTTCATTGCAGGAACTACTCGAGTCATCAAACATCAAATACTAGGCCTACAGTTCGTCTTTTAAGCTACCCTCGCACCCCCCCACCAGCAGCTCGCTCTTCCTGCCGTACCTGTTGTTTGATGACTCACATAGGCCTACTAAGCCTTTGTCTGCAAAACTGCTATTTTTTACATTTTTACTTTCTCACTATACTATAGTATAGAGAAAGTATAGTGATCGCAAAAAAATCGATGTTTAGTGTTTTGTGGAATATCCGTTTTGGACCCCTTGAGTTAAAAAAAAGTGTTGAAAAACAACCCAATTTTTTTGTAAAAAAACACCCAAAAAATCTATTATTTTTTTATAAAAAAAAACTGCTCTAACAATTTTGATAAAAATTTGCTTATTTGTAGCCCTTAATGTACTCTATCATATACAAAAACCCGAATCTTTCTAAAAATTCTTGTTTAGCTAATAATAATAATAACTGATTTTTGGCCTAAAAGGGGGTTGTTTTTCAAAATTGTCCAATACATTTTTTCGTGCATCTATACAGGCCTAATTGACGGGTTTGATGCAAATTTGTTCGAAATCGATCGAATAGTTTTCTCTCTAGCTAATAATAAGCTAATAATAATAATATGTAGGCCTATTAGTTAATCTCCTTCTTTAATATCACCTCTCCTACAATTAATATGAAATCACTGTGAATCTGTTTAGTAATTTAAATATGTTTGTGAGAAAGTATGTGCCAGTTTTTGGTACCGTTTATTTATTTTAGGTTAATATTTTTGTAATTTTTGAATTCTGCATTTTATTTCATGAAAATAGAGTCCAAACACGAAATGACTACGACATTTCTTACTGTATCTTAGGAATAAAGGGGTCAAATGATCAACTCCACTTTGTAATATCAGTTTCTTAGACTTTATTTTTAATATACACTTATTAATAAAGTTATATACAAACTTATGTACAAACATTATATATATATTTATGACAGTAATTGTTAAGGGTCTTCTAACCTTGCGTAAAACAGCAAAAATATGTACTTCGTACTAACGTGTTTCGGACGCCGTTTTTCAACCTAAAAAGTTGTGAAACATCTTAAATTGTTCTTAAAGGCTTTGTGCTTTTGTCTTATATGTCATAATTGAAAGAAATCGACGGCAACTCCTTTTAATCAACAGTTTAACTGAGTAAAAATCGATTATTCTTAATACATTTTTTGGGAGTTTTAAGCAATAATTTCCATATTTTAAGCTAACACGTAAAAAATATAAAGCCTTCTTTATAACTTAAAGTTGTTTCCCAGATTATTAATTTATAAATAGAATCCGAAACACGTTATTACGAATGCATGTTTCAACGATTTTGCGGCTTCAGTCAGACCTTTTGTATTGAAATCATGCTGTAGGCTACAACTTGGGAATTTTCTTCGAGGTAAAGAAGAGCCGGGGCAATGCAATCAAAAATCAACAAAAACATCCGACCAATCCCAGTAAAAAATTTTAAAAACTATAACGGTAACTTAGTATTGTACTGTTAATCTAATAACGAAAATGATTTATCTATTTGCATTTAACATTTTACAATATTAATAACAATAACAATGTAGGCCTATTATTATGTTTTATACATATTATTATTTCGTCTGCATTTTAAATGCAAACACTCTTTTCATAAAAAATTGGGTCTGCGTCGGACCAGACGGTGGAAGTTATACTTCTTTGGCCATTCGTACATTCGTATACTTTCCTATAATTTTTGAAGAAAAAAAGTTTCCCAGCCCGGGATCGAACCAGGGATTCTAGCGTGGAAGTTGAGTGCGTTAACCACTCACCCACCGAGACTCTTGACTTTCCGGATTTTATTCCTAAAATTTTAACGCGTGACGCGGTTTCTCGACCGACACCCCATCCCGATTACAACGGGCGCAAAGAAGTGTAACTTCAATAAAATTTGTATTACACTATGTGCCTCCTACTTTATTCAAGGTTTTATCATCATGGTTATAGTACATTATTATTCCTAATTGTTTCTAAATGTCCTTTTCCCTTCTTTAAATTTGCTAACTAGTTTTGATTGATTCTGTCTCTAAAGTGCGTCCTCCTTCAATCTGTAAATAAATAAATTAGCCTATCTGTCTGATAGCTGAGTTTACTTGTGCGTTTATTAAGTTTTGCAAGAACAGAAATAGGCCAATCATCTTCCGCTCTTTCAATAATAATTTCATTATAATTTTTTACAGAAGGTGTCATACTAGAGTTAAAAATGTCTACTGTTTCTCGGGATCACCTTAAGTAGCCAACCGCCACTGCTATGACCCTATGATTACAGTTTATGTAGTTTACACAATTAAAGCAAGTTTTAAACATGGGCTATTTTTGCAGGTATCTATGCCATGCCATATATCATTATTGAACTTTGTAAATGTAAAATTAATGTTTGCGTTAAATTTTCTATCCTTTATTCTATTTTTGTATTTTCTTTCATAGATTGTTTGACACGTATTATAAGTCTTTATAAATATATTTCTTACTTACTATAGCCTACCTTTTAACCACTATTCAGTTGGTTTGTGTTGCTTTCGTAATCTCTTGTACAAAGAAAGAACAGAGTTCGTCATAATTATCGCTCAGTTAGCAATACAATAAACTTGTATCACTCTTTTCAATAGAGAATTTAGTGACTTTATTATCAAGACAAACAATACTTAAAAGCGTATACAATGTTGGTTGTTCATTTTATTAATTCAAATAACGATATCACGGAATGGCTTATTAAAACAACTACAAAATCGAAAACTCGCTAATTACTTTTAAACCCAAACTTGACTGTAGATAGGGGTGTGGCTATACACACCCGTCACGTCACGTCACGTCACATCAAGTCACGACTATACCTTGTTCACCGAGAGTTTAAAGTGAAGCACCACCTTACAATGGCTGATGTTAGGGATTTGGGCCAATGAGGAAAACGAACATCACGTGTGGGACGGGCGACTCTGCGTATGATTGACACTAGTTCTTAGTAAATAAGCATACTCTTCACTAGCCCCAATGATTACATAGTTTAAAACCTAGATAGGCTATGGGAGACGATCGTTGAAGCCGACTTTTTAGCGAGAATCTTTACCAAGATGGCGGCGCCAAGCATGAGTCATCCTACTGCCGAGCGCTTTTGACGGTTTCGCGCCCCAAATCGTATGTATTTAATTTGTGTTTTTGGAAAGTAATTGTAAAGCTGCAGTGAAAACATTTTTTTTTAATGTACTAAAAATATATAGTTTTAAATATATTTCTGAAAGCCGGTCAGCTAATTTCTGTATTTTTGTTTGTTTTTCCTTTTTGTCTATATATATGTATATATATATTTGTGTGTGTGTGTGTGTGTATTTATGTTTTTCTTTTTTAAATTGTTTTATTTACTCACTACCTCAAACACGTTTTTAAAACATCGAGGTAGTTTAAATTGTTTCCTTATATTATGATTGTTTTGTAAATAGAGCTATTTTTCTTTTGTTATTGAATTTAGTTTATAAGATATATATAATAATTATGATGTTGTTTGTGCAATAATGTAATATACATAATATAATAATCAATAAAATATTCATTCATTTTCAGGTTTACGACAATTTAACTAAAGTTATAACATTTTTAGGGCAGTAAAAAATGTAAAATGTAAGTTGCTGTGTTTTTTTTTGACATTTTTGACATTTTTCTAACAATGTTATTTTTCCCATTAAATGTTTTTGAATTTGCAACGAGTCGTTTTTATTATTCGTAGTTGACCCAAGTTTTCTGAAGCTTATTATAGTTTTAGACTATGTAACTAGGTTGTCAATGTTTCAAATATAAAAAGCACTATACAAAATGAAGTAGCAAATTGGTTATTTTTAGTTTGATAATTTCAAACTACATATCCTCTACCCCACCCCCCAGAAAGTTCCCCTCCCAAAATGATGCCCTGGATCCGCCACTGCGTAACCTAAAATAAAACACCCATAAAAATGCCCTTAAAAATATTCAGATGAAATAAAATGACATTTCATATTTTTTGAAAATAATGACAGCTTCTTCCATTTAAAACAAACAGTACGACAATCGGTCCCGTAAATCTCCAGAAATAGATATCACTAGCGTTGCTAAAACCAAAAATATATCGATTAGATAAAAATATACTTTTCGCGCCTGGACGTGACGTGACGTGACGGATGTATATAGCCACCCTACCTAAAACCACGGGAATGGAAGTGACGTAACGTGACGGGTGTGTACAGCCGTGGTTATTAGGGAATTGTATAAGGCAGAAAAAGAAGTGTAACAAACATCACGCTGAGAGTCACAACTGAATCAGTATAGGAAATGTAATTACTCTGCCGGCTACGATCTCTGACATCCTGCGTTATAGCATGACATTTATCAAACAATAGGCCAGGGACACACTATCCGAGAGGTCGCCCGGCCGGGCTTTAGCCGGAACCGGGCCCGAGTGGTGTATATAGGGAGGCATGAGGCAGAACACACTACGCCCGGCCGGGTCTCGGAAGCGCTCGGCAGCACACCAGGGTATTCTCTACTCGCTCGGCCGAGAATTAGCCCTTCCGAGTCTCGGAACCAAGTAGAGAAGCATTGTGTCTTATGATAAAGAACACACTACACGGTCAATCACCCGGGACCCGGAAAGAGAACGGAGCCATTCAGCCATTGGCGGTCTTGTTTCAACCCGATTTATAATTTGCATCATATTGGACTATTTACTGTAGAAATTATTTGAAAATGTTAATAATATAACTCTTTTTAACTATTTCAACCCAGTTTCATTTGTCGGTAGTCCACTTGCCGAACAAAATTTAATTCGTGAGTCAAATCTGGTGGAAGCCCCATAATTTGAAAAGTAACCTTAAAATAATTTTAAAAGTGTCAGACTTCCCATATCATTTTTATAATTTCTTTTGAAGACAATTTAATCTGTATACTGATAATAAACCATTGGCCAGAATTTCACATCATCAAAAATCATCACTACAGATAACATCAGCTAGACTTCTCCGTTATGCATCTTTTGTTATCAGGTTTTAATTATACAGTCAGGTTCGGTTTAAGAAAGGTCCCTCAACAATCAGCATGACTCAATTGGTATTGAAATCAATAAAAACATTCTCAAGTATAATAGGCCTATGCTCAAACCATTTTTCAAATATCAGGTGGAATAATAAATTATGAAATTATATCCGTGAAATTTCACAAGACCCAAATCTTCGAGATCTTTTACGTCGTCTTTAATTCAATTCAACAGATGTTCGTTAAACAATTGCCGTCGGTATTCTTTAGTCGTAAGGCTGAGTAGTAATACCCAAAAAGCTACAATCTCAGATCCTAAATGAATTAAACTCTCCTCGAAATTATGAAAAATGTATCAACTTTCCAGGCCAAAGATTGATACAGATATGGAAACAAATGGTGAAGATTGTGCCAAAAGTACCCTATCAAAAGCAACAACAGACCCTTGTAAAGAATCTGAGAATATTTATAACGTTTACATAATTATTCAACGCTTACAACTGAGAATTATGCAATGCTTACATAATGATTATGCTAGACCGTTTGCTAATCAATATCACTTACTGGTACTAGTATCAATTGATGTCAAATGAAATTCTACGAGAGGCCCCAACGATTAATGAAACAATTACTCTTTTTAACAACATTTTCTCAAAATAAGCATATCCACAAATCCTTGTATCAGACAATGCGTCTATTTTTACTAGTATTGATTTTTTTAACTGTTGTAGAGGAGCTGATATCTTTCAAATATGTAATGCCCCAAGACATCCTTGCAGAAAGCAATGCTTAAACCCTTAAACAAAGTCTCAGTTCAGCTGAAACTGAATACTACTATATTGTGTACAAAGTTCGAAATATTATTTTTTTATTCAGAGCTACGTCATTGGCTGGTGGAAAATCTCCAGTTGAAAATAACTTAAATCGATTATTCCTAAATTCAATGTTTTGTTTTGGAAGCAAGCGCATTCAAAATCTCATCTAATCTCTTCTATAAGGTCATTTAAAGTGGGGTAGAGAGTACAAGTACAAATATTGTTTATTAAGAACTTCAATGCTTAGCAGTTTGATATCGTTAAACGAAAATTGTTCGAGCACCATTACATTACCACCTTGGAAGCAGACAGAACAACCGAGATCAACGAAGGTGAGAAATTATATAAATTTTTCTGCTATGAAACAATATAAGACTTTTGGAGTTCTAAAACCACCAAATCACAATATTTATCATCTAGTTTATGATACTGCCGCTTTTTGTCGTGAGATGAAGGTATTTCTGAGAAACCCAACCCATACAAACAGAAGCAGTTCGGCTGACAGTATATTATTTCCTCTCCCATGAAGGTTCTTATTTAAGATATTATGGTAGTAGCCTACATAGCCCAGTTCAACCTAGAAACGAAATTTGTTCAGTTTGTGATATTTTATAGTTAAAAATGTAATAATAAATTCAATTTTCTAGGTTTCATATAAATGCAAATGTAGTCCTTAGCCAATTCAAAATGGTAACTGAATTTTTACATCAATATATCCGTTGCGCTTAGAGCTATAAACAAATGTTAAACGTTTTTGTTCAACAACAATATTTGTTTACTTTAGTAAATTGTCTGCAAAATTAACGGTTTATACGACACATTTGACGCCATTTTGAAAATATTCGAAGTTAACTCTTTGTTTTGGTACTCTTGTAAAGTTAAATTTAAAAAATGCGCATTGAACAAATTGGGCGGGATAAATATAAAACAAAGCGATTTCGATCTATGTCCATACAATCTTTTTACATTAGGAAAGACGACGAATTTTCTACTTTTTTTATGAATTACCCTGTTTAAGAATGGTTAACTATTGCCATTTTCTGTAGCCCTTATATTTTCGAAAAAGATGCCCACAATAGTGACAATACCTCCCTCATTTTCGGCTATACATACGTATCGTAATTCTTTTTTGTACATGGAACTGTATTATAATTCTTTCAAGGCTACATGATGAAATAGGCGTGGCAGTTGATTTATTCTAAAACTATGAAATGTGCACATATACTTAACTAAGACTGTATCCTTAACGAAGTTTAATAGGCCTAATCATAAATAGCAGGCCTACAGAAGCTATAAGATTTTAAGAATTTGTCGCCAATTAAATTATTTAAAAAATGTGTTATAAGCTTTGATAACAGCAGACGTAGGCCTAAAGAAATCTAGGCCACTCAAGGGAACATGCCTACATCCTCGGTTTCAAACCTCGTGGGTCCATGGCCACCTGCAACTTCGAACGCCGCGCCGGCTCTATCTATTCTGCACTCCCATTCGTTCCTTTTCTTTAGAGTATCTCATCGAGTACTTTCTTCGAATTTCTCTGTCTGATATCCTAACCACAAAGTTATCAAAGTTTACCTATTCTAATGGCTTTTACAAACTTTATAAAGCCATATAACTTCATTCCCTACTTAAGTGTAAACCATGTTTTAATTAGGCATATAAAAAACACATTAAAAAATCAGTATTTTAGTTTACAAAAATCAGCCAATCATCATATTGGAAACAAAGTAAAGAGTATAAATTTTATTAAATGTCTATTTTAGCATACAAATCACAATTTAAATTGTTTTCATCTTATGGGTTAGAAAAATCTGCCTTTCAAATAATAAAAAACAAACATGGATATTATCTTAAAACTGGGTGGTTATTAAGTTGGACCGTAAAAGTTCTTAATCATGACCCTCAATATTATCAACCTAATTATGACCCTAAATAAAGGCGATTAAATTGTTCAAACCATAGCATGTTTACTTGCTTCGTTGTTTATTTAAGTTTATATTTTATGTGAATAGATTAAACACCCAATCAATTAAACATAATGAGAATCAATTAAATTAAAGCAGCAATAAATTTAAAATACAAGTGTTCGATAGTTGACCCGGGTCGACTGACATGGACGATCGATGTAGAAGTGTTCAACTGGAAATAATGGTTCTAGTACAAGCAATGGTGAGCAGATAGGCGTTCAGAGCGGAACTTTTATTGAACTTTTCTTTTGAACCTTTCTTCAGTGATTGAAACTTGTCTTGCTGATTCTAACATAATGAATTGATAATAATACTAATTTAATTTCACAAATGTACGGAATAAATAATTATATTTTGTGTTTTGGAATTTGGAGCACACTTTTATGAAATAAATGTACTCCAATAGGCCTTGGCCTGCATTACACTCACTACAAAATAACATTAAGTTCTTTACCCTGTCTCTCCTTATTCCAAATTTAAGCTAATATTATATAATAAAAAAATAAAAGTTGTTTAAAAATTACTTCTAATGTAAAAATACGTCGCTCGTAGACTACTCTATTTTTAAGCATATTTTAATTTATACTTGCTTTCGTTCATTCTCGTCCATACACTTACACGAGGGCTAAAAGTACTATTCAATAAAGAGCTGTAAAGACAAGGTTCCGCGATCCATACCGCCTAGCAGTTTTTATTAAAGTGTCACATTGCAAGCAGAAAATGAGGAAACAAAAATAGGCATTTACCTGGCTGTTTGATGTGTCTGTACAGTATATGCGAACAGACAATAGGGACGTGGCTATAAGATTGCAAGGGGGCGTTGAACCCCCCAATAATCTTAAAATTCAAAAATTGGGAAATTTTAAATTTAGATTTTTTGATTAAATTGCACGCACAAACCGTCAAAACTCCAACTTTAGATTTGAGTTTCAAAAGTTTTTGTTGTTAATTCCCAACATTCACAAATAACAAGCAAGTTGTGGATTTCCAATCCAAAAATGTTGGGCAAATCCAAATATTTCTGTACCAAATAAATAAATTGTTTTCTTTTAAATGATGTTCTGGGACATTTAGTTCCAACCCTGGTTATTGTGGCAACACTGACATGCCATACACTGCTGCAGGCCACCAGACCAGTGTTGCCAGAATGGGTTTTTTACCAAAATGGGGACATTTTTAAGTTTGCAGCAAATATTGGGGAAAAGAAAATGGTGGGGAAAATATGGGAAATTTTTTCAATAATGTGATGAACATGTTAAAATTCTTGTAAAATATAAAAACTTTTAAAGTACTCAATATAGCACATGCAGTGTTAAAAACCTTACTTAGAGAAGTCCATTAAGAAAAAATCCGAGGGTGAGCCTCCAGGGCCCATCTCCAACATAGCCCAGAGTCACCTTCTGCGCATTTCGAACCCACCACAAAAGTTTTAGATTTTGCCCCCCAAATTATTTGTAGTAGCAACGTTGCAGGGAGTATTTTCTTCATACTCTGAATAGGCCTAAGTAAATTAAAATTATCAGTAATTTTGCTCAAAACTAAACATAAATATATCAGTAGGCCTATATAATAGTTTACTAGTAATATATTCAGACAGGAGGAAGGGCGGCAAATCTGGCACAATCTACCTATATACGGCAAGCCGCCTCAGCACATTACACGTTCACACAACGTGTAGGTTGATCATCTAAGTTCCTTAACTTAAACATTAATGACGTCGTTAATAATGTCAAACTTAATAAATAAGTTTTATGTTGGACTGCATGGTTTGATTTCTTAAAAGAACCTACAGGGCCAATTTATAATAAATAATGAAGAGGAAGAGTTCCGAAGGGTTATCATCTTCTGAAAATTAAATTCCAACTGCACGAACATCCATAGTCCTTACAGAATTTGATCCGGCATCCTTCAGTTACAGAGTCAGATTTACTAACTCTTCAGCTACAAGGCCCGAACTATCTTACAGATAATTACACTCTGACATCAAAGTACTGTATTTTATAAACTTACGCTTAGGACAAGACTACAATTTTGAAATTGATTCGTCCGAATTGTCCTTATTTTGAAAATAATCCATCTAAAGAAAGAAACAGAACTGGAAAAATTACCCTTTCTATTTCATTTTAAGGGGTGGATACCCTGTCCGCCATATTGAATCTGACTCCCATAAGAGCAATGCTACAGAATAAGTAATTTTTTCCGTTAATTTGTCGAATAAATTAAAAAATTTGGTTTCATTTTTATAAGTACTGTCATATACGGATGATGATTGCTGAATACATTTTTTTCATTATTTTTTTCATAAACGTATGATATAAATAATAAACTTAATAATTTTTTACTCAGTTGCAAAAAGAGATATTGCAAAAAACCTTAGCAATCAACACCCACAATCTATTTTACTTTAAGAAAAAAAAATACAGCTTTCGTTTATTGATGAAAATAACACCAAAATATGCTTAAAAGTGAAGGTATGGTTAGTCTATTTTAACATTGAAATTGGTAGCCAACTTTGCCGTTTTGGATTTTGGAACCCGAGCCTTAAGGCGCTGATTTTTAATTGATCATTTATTTTTTACAAAACTCACCAGTAATGATGGAGAAAATGCTACTTTTATTACAAACTAATTTAATAAAATTCACTTTAAAATTGTGTTTCGAAGCGTTAACAACGAAATTACAATTACTTTTGGTGACATTTAGGAAAGTAGGCTTACCTAAGTTTTAAAGATGGCGCCTAAAAATAATTACTTTTGTAATTACGAACACATTTACTTTTAATTCAATATTTGATAATCATTTTGGAAATTACAAGTGAATTATTGATTAAGTTCAAATATTAAATCATTGTCAACTATAGCATTAGTTATAGATACCAATTTTAAATATTCGATGTAGATAATTACCTTTTATAGTAGTCAAAGCAATAAAATTATTCCTTTAAAAGGACTTGACTACTATAAAAGGTATACATGTTTACATTGTATTTATCAGCAACTCGGAAAGCGAAGACCCTACATGATCTTATAAAGAATATTATTTTAAATATTGTTTGGTTCCGTTGTAGGAAATTATTCAACATTTTTTAATACCCTACCTACTTACTATACAATACTATATTATGATTTAAAAAATGTATTATTACTTTATCTATTACTAGGGGAAACCCCTCCGCACGCCAACCACGTTGGAACCTTCTACACACATAATCATGTTATGTTTTCTTTATAATAAAGGTGTAGGATTAATAATAACCCCAAAGCTAATATGGTAAATAATGTTAAATGTTCAAATCAAATTATGTCGTATATTTTATAACATTAGTTATAATAATGGTTAAAGAACCAGCAAGGCTCAGGTCTACACTTTAAAACCCTAACATAAAAGCTAGAAATACAAAAATAATTGATTCAAAATTTGAAATCAGCTGTTAATGGAAATATTGGAGCAAATAGCTATTTTATTCAATTGGTTGCTATAGTAATAATTGAAAATACATGTGTTTTTTTTATCAGTCTAAGCCTAACCTAAGAATTTCTTCCGACTAAATTTACAAATATTGAAATAAAAAAGGTTTTTATTGAAATGAATTATAGCCTATGTTACTCAGGGATAGAGTAGCTTTTTATAAGAAAACTATTTTTTCAATCGGTTCAGTAGTGCCAGAGATTACCCCCTACATACAAACAAACAAACAAGAACCAACTTTACCTCTTTATAATATTTTAGTATAGATATCCACAACCTCTCAAACTTCACAATGTTTCAGTCTTTTAGTTAACTGATCTTCAGATGGCATATAAATAATTAGTATCAACTCCTATAAAAGCGAGTGTACGTACGAGCGTACGTGAAGTAACATTTAAAGAAGAAATAAACATTCGTTTAACTTAATAATATAACAGCTGATTTCATCCATCATCTGTAAAACAAAACCTAGCGTAGAATATACTTTGGAGTTATGTTTACAACTTCAATCAATAACACAGCCTATAATATATATTAACCCTTTTGGGACCATCTGACGATATTTCGTCAATTTTAAAATACGCGGAAAAGACCACCTGACGAAATATCGTCAAATTATTTCAATGCGGAAAGGACCATTTGACGATATTTCGTCATTTGCGAAAAATGTAATTTCACCGTAATTAAATAAATAAAAGTAATGAAATCATTATTTTTGAAGACTAATAATGTCATTTATAATAAATATAGTAATCATTATTTAAACAAACGTGAATAAATTACCAAACTGTGTTAATGTTCTGCGCATCTGCTGTCTAAGCCTAAGAATTTTTTGTTTCAGTACTTATCTTTATGAAATTTTCAGGATTAATAAGAAACATAATAAAAATGATAAAAAACAAGTTTCCCACTGTAAAATTTTTGTTTGTTTTGAAAATAGGAAAACTTGAATTAAAAATTTTAATTCATCATTTATATTCCCCCCCCACAATTTTGGCATTTTAAAATAAAAATATAAATTATTTCAGCTTATATGTTCATTTATTAAAAAGTCCATTTATTTATGTTCAATTATTTAAATTTTTTTTTAAATATTTATAAATAAACATTTTGTGACTTTTTAAAAAACGCTTGAAAAATATGCCTATTTTTATAATGTGCAGTTTTTAAAACCACTCGCCCAAATAAGTTTACACTTTTTACACACCCCCGAAAAATGCTTGGTCCTAAAAGGGTTAATAACTTCTAAATCAATTGATCTATCAATATGGAATGAAAGGCAATTACAAAATAATATTTTTATCTTTATTTAAATATAGATAATAATATAAATAAGCACAAAATCTTAACAAATATTCCTACAGTTTTATAGTCCTTATAGGCCTAATTATACACATTTACCGAGTTAAAAATCCCCGTCTGCATAGTTAGGTAGACCTAGATAAAGTGTGTTGTTTAAATAGTATTTTGGATAAATGATGTATTTCTGACGTGTATCTAATTAATCCGCCTGTGACTTTTCACGGGGACTTACTACTTACTAGTAACAAAATAAGTTTCAATTTACAAGTAAATGACATAGGTCTACTACATCAACGATCAAAGGAACTTAGCAAATTCTTACAAAATTACTTTTAATAATTGACAGAGGCGTTTTAACTATAAAACTCGTCATCCTTAGGCCTATGTACTGCTTAAATTACATCGTATTTACTGAATATAACTAAGCAAATAGATCTATCGACTTGGGTTTTAGTTTGACAACTGGTCATCTCGTTATAAATAAAAAAACAATCGCAATAGCTCTTGCTTCTCAAATAGGCTACAAATTAGAAGCAAAACAAAAATTAAATAATTGGTATTAGCTTAAATAACGTTTAGTATTCACTTAGTTGTTGGACATATCCATTATGGAAAACTGGATCTGATCAAATATTTTTTTTTTAAACTTCGCTTATGTTACTGTAATGCATTCATGGTAGGCTATCCATTATTTTGATTTGAGTATTTCATCGTACCCAAAACAATCAAAAATCATTTCGTAAATCAAATAATTTATAAAGAACCGATAAATTACATAACCGGGCTGGAGTGTTAGGTCGATATCTACAGAAGTGATAACCTCGTCAAAACTGTCTACTTTAGTGATTAGTGGAGCTGTTAGCTCGGACCTTTCTAATTAACATAACCAATACTATCAAATCAAGCTTATTACCAAAATATTTCTTACGAGTACTCACAGTTTCTATCCGACTTTAATGATTTTCAAATATTGTTATTTAAAACATAAATAACTTTAGGCCATGACGTAAAACAAGTTAAATTGTAGGCCTATCCATAATAGTTGTAACACACATTTATTCTTAACGGAGTTGTAACCAAATACAAACTAAACAACCAAATTCGTAAAACAAGTAGGGCTTTCGCTATGTCTACTTTATTTACTCGATATTACCAAGCTAACCAATAACAATAACCACGGTGGGAATACTTTATTATAGGCTACTATACATTAATAGGAGGGACCAGTGAAAGGAGGTGACGGCTCCCAAACACAGTGTTTACTATACACAACAAGAGTGAACATTGTTTTGTAACCTATTACCAAAGTTTGATCCCCTGTAGTTTTCCTGTAAAATTTGTTTTTCCTAAAGTACCTCGAAAACTAGAGATGTTTTAAAATTAAACTGCAGTACATTCGGAAATAGAAGGGGATGGGTCTCTGATTATATTTTAGAGGGTGTATTTAAAATGAAATCTCACGAAATTCTAAAAAATCCTGTTTATGTCCTTAATTAAATCCCTTTTAATCGTCACCGGGTACGATCTCAATCCATGGTCCCCGAATGTATAGATTGTTGTCCTTGGTTCATGAAATATAGGCAGGTTATAGGCCTATTTTTCCTGGGCAAATTTCCTTCACAGCACCAACATTTTTACAAATTTTAAAGACGTTTATTTTTCACTTGATTAATTAGTTTGCCCAAAAAATCTGGGAAACGTGATTTATTCAGATTTCGATAAAATTAAAGTCTGCACCTGCAAGACAAATCCGAAGTGTAATGTGTGTCAGTTATCAGTAGCGGCAAGGTCAGTAAGGTTATCTCTATCGAAGTTCAACTAAGCCGCTTATCCGTCAACCGCGACGCGCTCCGTCTAATTGGCCCTCATAAACATTAATGCTGCTCAACCGGAACTCTACTCAACATTGTTTATGTTTTTTATAAACAAATTTAAAGAAACACATTTTTAGGCGAAGGCAGTTATTTAATTTTAAATTTGGTCAAATAGGGTCGACTAGAAACAGTCGCGAAAATTAAGGATAATTTTTGTTTGAGGTGGTAGTATAAAAACAAAATAATATTTCTGTGCGAGGAAGTGTTTTGTAAACAACTTTAGTCACTTGGATATCTTATGAAGGCTATATGTTCTTGATTTCTATACAAATGCATTGCTTCGTCATATTGTAACACATTTTCGGATAGTAGGCTACGGTTAAATTATTTGATTTCTTATTCATATTTATTGCTGTAGTTGAACATTATTTCTATTACATTCTAAGACATAGGTATATAAATATATATAGGCTAGTATGAGAAAATCAATTAGCCCTTATGCTCTTTATACTGTCATAGATATTGATATTGTAAACAATCTTGTATACAAGATTTTATCAACTTTCTTTTACAAATATTTCTTGTAGATTATTTAAGACGACCCGCAGCACCAAAATTGCTGTCGTAATTCTGCTAACAAGTAAGTTTTATGAATAAGAGTTTTGCATGTGTAATATTTTGGTAATAGTGTGGTAAAAGACATCCACAAAATTTTACATAATTTGGAATCTCACCACTTTAATTATAAGTAGGCCTACTATTGCCTAAAGGTTTCTTTACAAAGCATACAAAACATAAATAAAATAACAATATTAAAATATATTGATCATTTTATTTATATTTTGATTATCAATGTTTAACTTATTACTATGATATTCACATTTTTTCTGTTTTAAATGTCCAACAATACTATTTTTCGACATTTACATTATGATTTCATAAAAGCTGATGCCAGTTTCGGAACTTTTTTAAATGAAATATGTTATAAAAGATGTCCAATTACAGTACCAAATATTTTCCTAAATGGAGTTTTATAAAAATCTTTGGTAAAATATAATATGGTTTTCCTATGTCATTTTACGCTTTCTTCTATTGCAATTCTGAAACTGTTCTATCAAGACTTTTTTTTCTATTTTTAGATTTTTCTTTAATTCGTTTTGTTTTGTTTTAGACGATTAATATCTTTGAATTCCATTTTTTGGCCTTCGCTGAAAACGAAACTGGCATCTCTTATTTTCCAGTTAGACCAAACTGAGGACCATCTATTTGCGCGCTTTATTTTAAAAGACATTTAGTAGAAATATCTGGACAAACCTTCGTGTCAGTTTCCTGTGCATATAGCGTAGCCTATAGTCAAATTTTAATTATGATTGTACTTGTTCCATACATACAAACTAAATTCGCTCATTTTCAATGACAGTAGATTCAAACCAATAAAGATACCAGCCACTCTATTTTTATTTCGGGTTTCGGGATATCTGCATAATATTTTGCTATTGTTTGAAGTAAGTTACATTAATTCGAATCTTTTCTGCTAGGACTACAAGTGTGTAAGATTCGATATAAGCCTGCAACAACTGCTACTACAGTAGTTTTATTAATAAACCTATAATGTATTATCGATTTACAAAACTGGTGTTCTGGCCACTCAACTATTTAAGTGGATCTGTAGACTACTTTTACAACCGTGCACATGAAAAAGGTTGAATGTTTTTGCATCGTTTATCGGCTAAAAAGATTGCTAATGTTCTTGGTAGGCCTTCTGACCTTAAAAACTGATACGATCTCACACAACAATAATAATTAGTAATGTTACAATGCCCTTCCGGGTAAGGATTAATTATATGCTTCCGTCCGTCCATTCTTAGAATCTTACTTCTTTGGTATTTTTTGTAATTTTTTATTATTCAAAAAATTGTGTAGATCATTTTATATTTTCCCTCCAACCGATCGTTATGAAACAAATAAAATTAACTACAGCTCTTATTTCTTACATTGTAAATCTGTTAAAAATAATTGCAAAATTTCCCTCTATTTTGGTTCACCGAAATTTTAATAATTTGCTTTTAATGTGCATGAATTTTCTAACCAATTTAATACTCCACATACTGTAAGGTAGTCTCTGTAAGATAGCTTATTTCTATGCTTCAGTTTTGGTTATTTTCCGACCGGAAGTAAAGCTTGTAAACAATCCAAAGTTCAAAATTCAAAATTTTGTAGTATCCGCAATCAATTAATTTCTACAATTGTGACCTAATTTTTGACATTTCGTATTTCTAAGCTTAGGCCTACCAATCGCCTTTGAGTGGCTAAAAACCTTTGACATTAAAAAACAAGTTTCCAGTTGAAAATAAAAATTGAATCAAAAATGGATAACTTAAGTGAAAGGAATTCCAAGAGATAGGTTACAAAATTTGGCCTATGTGTCTACCAAAATGCAAGTTTACATTTTAGAGTGTTCTTCACAAATTCCTAATTAATTATTGTCGCTGTGTAATCAATATATCTAAACGTGGAAATTATAATCTGTAGCAAAATAGATCCTCAAAAATATGCATAGATTGTGGAAAGCTAAACCACTGCCTACTTTATACAGTAGGCCTAACGTTTTATATGTGTTATCAACTAAACAACACTAAAACTTAATCTTGTTATTTCTGATTTACGTCAGATGATTGTTTTGGCCCAATTTTATATTTACACTTCCTGCCTTATTGAGAACAGACAAGTAAGTTATTGAAATACATTTGGTAGCATAATAATTATGATATCCCCTCACGAAAGTATTATGGTACGCATTCTTTACCTTTCTAACGTAACTGGACTAATTTCTTAAAATGTGTTAATCTCTAAAAATGTCTGTATAGGCTATTTCTATTCACACATATTACAGTGAAATACTATAGTATTCTGTATTCATTGTTATTAGGCACTTCCCGTAATCGTACCCCCCCTCGATCTCATAGGCTACTTGAATTAAAGCTCTCGTCGAGAAACTTTTGGGAAAATTGCCAGAATTTAACATTTTTTTATTTTGGAAGCACCTTTTGGGCGGGAAAGATTTTTTCGATTTTTTCAATTTATTCATTTTCCCACTTTGAGCGCATTTAGTAAGAAAACGGTAAAAAATAGCAAAAAATTAAAAAAAATTTAATTTCAAAGCAGAGATTTTTCGTCAGATTCAGGATCCAATCATCCCTTTAGCCGCTATTAACTCGAGAAGGAGCTCCGGCAAACAATCCTTCAAATTTCCAATGTTAATCTTATGGAGATAATGTTTAATGAGTTTGAGTCAGCTGCCAAATAAAACAGCTGATTTGTGCTCGGTCACCTATGTACAAACGAGCCAAAGATTAACGAGATTCTTAGCGAATTTTCCAACTGCGAGCGAAGCGTCCAGGGGCAGAGCCCCTAGTTTTATATAATTCTAATTTCATTTCAGAAAAGTGCTCTTCATTTTTATTACTGTTTTACATTGTAGGCCTATACCATACCCTTTTGTGGAAGTCTACATAGGCACTACTATAGGCCTATAGGCGCTGGCTTTTATTGGAGATATCCTTAGTCTACTACAAAATGACATTTATGTACTTCAATAACATGTTTCTATTTATTCAAAACTACAGCTAATATTACAATTAAAAATTATAATTTAAACCCCTTCTTATTATAACGTAAAATACAAAACTACTTTTTTACTTACAGATTTGTTACCCCTAACTTATAACGCTGTCATGCATCCTCGATAAGGTTCAGACTTTTTTACCTCATTCCGAGATTGAAGATATTTTATCTTTTAAAGTCATAAACGTAATGTTACATATATGGCAAATTTGTATTTAATCTGTTGCTGCAGTAGCCTACTATAATGTAGATTTTCTTCAAACGATTAAGAATCAAAAGAAGGATCTTTACAAAACAGAGTGCATTGTTTGCTATAGGTTTAAATTACAAAAAATAAACTGTGTAGGCCTATTAGGTCAAAAGCAGCAGATTTTTGCTGAAAAAACACGGTAGTAATTAAATCGTTAGCTACTATAATGTTGACCAGGCGCGGATCCAGGGGGGGGCAAAGGGGGCAATTCCCCCCCCAACTCCGAAACAAAAATTTTACGTGTCTTATTACGTTCTGATTTCTACCGGAAAAACGCGAGAATGACGCGTAGAAAAATCGATCGGGAAAGAAATGTTGCAGTTCCAAGTTTGTTTTTTGCGTATTGAAGTTGAATCGGTTGGTTCACCTTTCTGCCGATGTATTGCGCACGTCTCGCCTTGCTTCGTTTTCGGCTTTCTAAGTAACTTATCTATTAAAATATCTGGTCTATGGTTTCCTTAGCTCTTTTAGCTAGTTGTTTACTTCAAAAACCGATCAAGTTTTCTAATTCGTTGGTGTATTTTAGTTGTATTTTTGTTTCATATTTTATTGAGAAATAGTTATTACGTTTCGTAATACGCGCCCGGCCTTACCGACAATGCAGTCTGCTATTCGACTCTTCTAGTTCAAGTAGTTCCCTTTTTCCCGCTAGACGGCGACTCCGTACAGACACCAATAGTTTATAGAGTCAAAGGCTTATCTGAGACTGACCAGCTGTTTATCACGTGACCTACCTTAGACAGGCTTGTAACTCTGTTAGACCGGCCATGCTTCTTTTTTTGTTCAAGTCGACAGACGTCATGGCTTTGTCTTTATGCCGTTCTTAATTTTTGTAAATGTATTAGTCGGGAGTATATGATCGACAGTGCGTTAGTAATTAACATGCTATTCTTTTAAGTCCTATTCTACTAAAACCCAGGTATGTGAACTTTATATTACCAAATTGGAATGTCTTTGCTTGTCATCTTATGTAACGTTGCCTTTGTTATAAAACTTTACTTGTAAGTTTACAACTATGTGAACTTAAGTTTACCTTTAATTTTATAAATAACATTTCAAATTCATTAAGTATATTTTTATATCAATGTTATTCAAGTTTTCCTTCTTTAAATTACAATCAGTATACAATTAATGTAACTAGCCTATTTTCAAACTAAAGCCTAGCTTAGGCAATTTATGTAATTTTTGTTACAAATTTAAAGCTGTGTAATTTTTAACAAATAAGGGCTTTTAAAACCTATCATTTAAATAACGATATCTCTGAAATATATTGAGCCTATAAGCAATGAACATTTTAAAAGTTTAACATGTGCTCTCTAGACATGTAACAACAGCTAAAGTTAACATGACAAATTAATGCTAACAAGTTATCTTTGGTTAAATCTTCAATTAACAGTTAACATTTTGATTTAACCCTGCTTGTTAAAAACTTATCAAAATATTATAAAGGCAAACTTTTAACCTAAAGGCTTTTCACTATGTTTTGATCTTAAAGCCTACTTTAATTCTAAAAACATGTTATTTTGTTTTACATGCAGTGTATAACTGGTGCAACTACTACACCATGTTCTGCTTCTAAATCCAACTACTACACCATGTTCTACTTCTAAATCCAACTTCACTATGAAGAGTTAGAAATGTTCTGCTAAATAAAAAACAAAACTTTATCTGCTGACTACCTATGCAACTTTAATGGTTATTTTCGGCGACAGTGCCTAGTTTTTGAAATAGCTATGAACCTTATACAGAAATTTTACTAAAACCTGCAGTGAACATTCTGGCAAACTTTTTTGAATAGGTTGTGTACTGTTTTGTGTCTTGTTAGAAATGTATAATATTTAATATATGTCTTTTATAAATTAATAATCTTGGGAGGAGCGCTATAGCAATTTTGGAACCTCAGTCCTTAAAGGACTCCTTTAGAAATTATATACATATTTTTTTATTATAGAGAGACGTCTCACAACTTCATTTAATGCGTTATTTTTTATTATTTAATTGTACTTAGCTTTACAGTTGGCCGACGACATAAATGTTACTTATTAATAAATCCATGGTACTATATGTTAAATTTTGTAATTTTTGTTTAATTAATAAAATTTTGTATAAATTTTGTAATTATTATTAATGAGGAGGGTTTTTCAACTTTTAAATTTTTAGGGAGGGAACTTTTAAATTCAACTTAAATTATAAATTGTAAACAAACCATTTTTCTATTTTCTGTATCTAAGGGCCTGTAAATTTTTTCATTTTTGTAACTAAGGGCATGTGATATTTTTTAATTTTGGTTAATAAACCTAAATCTAATCTAGCTTTTCCTTTATTGAGTTAACCTCAATGTATCATAATGATTTTGTAAGTGATCAGCTGAGACATTTCTGCAGTTAGGCGATTTTTGTTTTCAAGGTAAGTCTTTGAACATGTCCAGTCTATGTGGCCCAGTATAGCTTCCGATTTAATTTATTCGTCTTTATCTAACATAGTTTTGAACGAATATGAAACGAACTTCAAAAATAACCTCTTTCTTAAAAAAAAATAAATAAAAATAGAAGACATCAACAGGTAAGCTCCCTGTTTATTCTGGCACAGTTGTTCACGTACATACAGGTGATAGGCGTATGTTTACGTACCTTAATAAAATGAAGAAATAAATGAGTTTTATTTTTAAAGTTTTCTCCAAAGTAAAAAATCCTTTTGTTCAGCATTTACTTTACGTAATTCTAAAAAGGGAACAATGAACAATGAAAGATAGTAACAAATAATAAAAATCTAACCGCCAATAATTCCGCAAGTAATAAATAAACATATTATATTGTAGGCTTGTAGGCCTACGCACGTTTTAATTTGTGAATAAAATTGAAATCTGAAATAGATTTGTTGAATTTCATTAAAGTCAAAAGTATTGTACGGTGAACAAATATTGTTCTCACTCACAATAATATGGTTATAGGCCTAAGTGGTAAGTTACATCGTCACATCATCTGTGCCTTCTATTTTCGTTTTCTTAATCGTTTCAGTTCTTATGTCTAAAAATCAGAGCTTCACTCATTAGAGGTCGTCAAAAAAGTAATTTTTTTTCGTAAATGTGTAATATTTTGACATATTTTTTACAAGTGAGAGTAAGATCTCAAGCAAACAATCAAAATTGCTCTGTACAAAGGCCGATGCCAAACCAAAGTTTTTAAACATCAGTAAATACAAAAAATGAAGAATTTAACAAGTAAAACATTGTTGACAACCAGAATATTTCCATTCAAATTGCGTTAAATTCCATTTAATTTTGCGTTAACATATTTTTAATTTTCTGGGGACCCCCCCAAAACCGGCCAGTTATTTTGCACACCTAGGAACAGGGGTTTACAGGTACCGGAACGCACCGGAATGCCGTTCCGGTACTGCTTTTTATTAATTAATTTTTGTTTTAACGTTGCACTGGACCATTCACTCCCTCAATCACACTCATTTAACACTCGTTTCAGAATTTTACGTCCGCCAATCGCCAATCGAAAAATTTTCAAGATAGCACCACACTACAGTACAGTCTCAGCTAAAGTACACATTGTCCCTCAACTCGAAATCGAGATGGAACAATTTGGGAGCACCACACACCCTTTTGCCAACCTCGTGGCACGCCATTGATGTTCGGCGAGCGCTGCGAACGATTGCAAATAAGAGACAGATGATTCAGAGTCGAAGTGGCCGAAAAGTTTAAAAACCAGCGACGCTTAAACTTTTATATTATTACCTTTTTCTGAATGAAAAAGTTTTTAACATATTGATGAGCTTATTGTAATCAAAATAATACCACACATGATATAATTTGGACCACATTTAGTGATTAATACTTATCGAATAACTCATTTAATTTCACTATTAATTAATTAAAAAATAAATATCCCACATGAGATAACAACACGGAATACATACAAATACTGACAAGCGCCATCACAAATACAAGGTTGAAAGGCGCTCCGAAAGAGGAAAATATTTCAATTTAGGTAACTGAACACATTTAGCAGGTTGTCTGATTGCATCGACTGAAAACAGCGACATGTGATTGCACCTGAACTCGTGCGCGCTTGTGCCCGGTACATATGCTACCTTTCGCGAACTGTCAAAAACTAAAAAGAACCTGGTCGCATTGACGTTGACATTGTGATATTGTTTAGTTTTGTGAGTTTTGAGTGTCGTTAGAATAATTCACTAACAAGCGACTGTGTT
>JAGFPH010002605.1:9544-30534 GCA_018207615.1 Philaenus spumarius | reverse complement strand
CCCCCCCCAACTCCGAAACAAAAATTTTACGTGTCTTATTACGTTCTGATTTCTACCGGAAAAACGCGAGAATGACGCGTAGAAAAATCGATCGGGAAAGAAATGTTGCAGTTCCAAGTTTGTTTTTTGCGTATTGAAGTTGAATCGGTTGGTTCACCTTTCTGCCGATGTATTGCGCACGTCTCGACGTGCTTCGTTTTTGGCTTTCTAAGTAACTTATCTATTAAAATATCTGGTCTATGGTTTCCTTAGCTCTTTTAGCTAGTTGTTTACTTCAAAAACCGATCAAGTTTTCTAATTCGTTGGTGTATTTTAGTTGTATTTTTGTTTCATATTTTATTGAGAAATAGTTATTACGTTTCGTAATACGCGCCCGGCCTTACCGACAATGCAGTCTGCTATTCGACTCTTCTAGTTCAAGTAGTTCCCTTTTTCCCGCTAGACGGCGACTCCGTACAGACACCAATAGTTTATAGAGTCAAAGGCTTATCTGAGACTGACCAGCTGTTTATCACGTGACCTACCTTAGACAGGCTTGTAACTCTGTTAGACCGGCCATGCTTCTTTTTTTGTTCAAGTCGACAGACGTCATGGCTTTGTCTTTATGCCGTTCTTAATTTTTGTAAATGTATTAGTCGGGAGTATATGATCGACAGTGCGTTAGTAATTAACATGCTATTCTTTTAAGTCCTATTCTACTAAAACCCAGGTATGTGAACTTTATATTACCAAATTGGAATGTCTTTGCTTGTCATCTTATGTAACGTTGCCTTTGTTATAAAACTTTACTTGTAAGTTTACAACTATGTGAACTTAAGTTTACCTTTAATTTTATAAATAACATTTCAAATTCATTAAGTATATTTTTATATCAATGTTATTCAAGTTTTCCTTCTTTAAATTACAATCAGTATACAATTAATGTAACTAGCCTATTTTCAAACTAAAGCCTAGCTTAGGCAATTTATGTAATTTTTGTTACAAATTTAAAGCTGTGTAATTTTTAACAAATAAGGGCTTTTAAAACCTATCATTTAAATAACGATATCTCTGAAATATATTGAGCCTATAAACAAGAAGCATTTTAAAAGTTTAACATGTGCTCTCTAGACATGTAACAACAGCTAAAGTTAACATGACAAATGCTAAGAAGTTATCTTTGGTTAAATCTTCAATTAACAGTTAACATTTTGATTTAACCCTGCTTGTTAAAAACTTATCAAAATATTATAAAGGCAAACTTTTAACCTAAAGGCTTTTCACTATGTTTTGGTCTTAAAGCCTACTTTAATTCTAAAAACATGTTATTTTGTTTTACATGCAGTGTATAACTGGTGCAACTACTACACCATGTTCTGCTTCTAAATCCAACTACTACACCATGTTCTACTTCTAAATCCAACTTCACTATGAAGAGTTAGAAATGTTCTGCTAAATAAAAAACAAAACTTTATCTGCTGACTACCTATGAAACTTTAATGGTTATTTTCGGCGACAGTGCCTAGTTTTTGAAAGAAATTTTACGACCTTATAAAGAAATTTTACTAAAACCTGCAGTGAACATTCTGGCAAACTTTTTTGAATAGGTTGTGTACTGTTTTGTGTCTTGTTAGAAATGTATAATATTTAATATATGTCTTTTATAAATTAATAATCTTG
This sequence comes from Philaenus spumarius, assembly GCA_018207615.1. Lineage (NCBI taxonomy): Eukaryota > Metazoa > Arthropoda > Insecta > Hemiptera > Aphrophoridae > Philaenus > Philaenus spumarius. Next base: position 28,875 of record JAGFPH010002605.1, on the reverse strand, counting down.
GGAGGAGCGCTATAGCAATTTTGGAACCTCAGTCCTTAAAGGACTCCTTTAGAAATTATATACATATTTTTTTACTATAGAGAGACGTCTCACAACTTCATTTAATGCTTTATTTTTTATTATTTAATTGTACTTAGCTTTACAGTTGGCCAACGACATAAATGTTACTTATTAATAAATCCATGGTACTATATGTTAAATTTTGTAATTTTTGTTTAATTAATAAAATTTTGTATAAATTTTGTAATTATTATTAATGAGGAGGGTTTTTCAACTTTTAAATTTTTAGGGAGGGAACTTTTAAATTCAACTTAAATTATAAATTGTAAACAAACCATTTTTCTATTTTCTGTATCTAAGGGCATGTAAATTTTTTCATTTTTGTAACTAAGGGCATGTGATATTTTTTTATTTTGGTTAATAAACCTAAATCTAATCTAGCTTTTCCTTTATTGAGTTAACCTCAATGTATCATAATGATTTTGTAAGTGATCAGCTGAGACATTTCTGCAGTTTGGCGATTTTTGTTTTCAAGGTAAGTCTTTGAACATGTCCAGTCTATGTGGCCCAGTATAGCTTCCGATTTAATTTATTCGTCTTTATCTAACATAGTTTTGAACGAATATGAAACGAACTTAAAAAATAACCTCTTTCTTTAAAAAAATAAATACAAATAGAAGACATCAACAGGTAAGCTCCCTGTTTATTCTGGCACAGTTGTTCACGTACATACAGGCGATAGGCGTATGTTTACATACCTTAATAAAATGAAGAAATAAATGAGTTTTATTTTTAAAGTTTTCTCCAAAGTAAAAATTCCCTTTTTTCAGCATTTACTTTACGTAATTCTAAAAAGGGAATAATGAACAATGAAAGATAGTAACAAATAATAAAAATCTAACCGCCAATAATTCCGCAAGTAATAAATAAACATATTATATTGTAGGCTTGTAGGCCTACGCACGTTTTAATTTGTGAATAAAATTGAAATCTGAAATAGATTTGTTGAATTTCATTAAAGTCAAAACTATTGTACGGTGAACAAATATTGTTCTCACTCACAATAATATGGTTATAGGCCTAAGTGGTAAGTTACATCGTCACATCATCTGTGCCTTCTATTTTCGTTTTCTTAATCGTTTCAGTTCTTATGTCTAAAAATCAGAGCTTCACTCATTAGAGGTCGTCAAAAAAGTAATTTTTTTTCGTAAATGTGTAATATTTTGACATATTTTTTACAAGTGAGAGTAAGATCTCAAGCAAACAATCAAAATTGCTCTGTACAAAGGCCGATGCCAAACCAAAGTTTTTAAACATCAGTAAATACAAAAAATGAAGAATTTAACAAGTAAAACATTGTTGACAACCAGAATATTTCCATTCAAATTGCGTTAAATTCCATTTAATTTTGCGTTAACATATTTTTAATTTTCTGGGGACCCCCCCAAAACCGGCCAGTTATTTTGCACACCTAGGAACAGGGGTTTACAGGTACCGGAACGCACCGGAATGCCGTTCCGGTACTGCTTTTTATTAATTAATTTTTGTTTTAACGTTGCACTGGACCATTCACTCCCTCAATCACACTCATTTAACACTATTTTCAGAATTTTACGTCCGCCAATCGCCAATCGAAAAATCTTCAAGATAGCACCACACTACAGTACAGTCTCAGCTAAAGTACACATTGTCCCTCAACTCGAAATCGAGATGGAACAATTTGGGAGCACCACACACCCTTTTGCCAACCTCGTGGCACGCCATTGATGTTCGGCGAGCGCTTCGAACGATTGCAAATAAGAGACAGATGATTCAGAGTCGAAGTGGCCGAAAAGTTTAAAAACCAGCGACGCTTAAACTTTTATATTATTACCTTTTTCTGAATGAAAAAGTTTTTAACATATTGATGAACTTATTGTAATCAAAATAATACCACACATGATATAATTTGGACCACATTTAGTGATTAATACTTATCGAATAACTCATTTAATTTCACTATTAATTAATTAAAAAATAAATATCCCACATGAGATAACAACACGGAATACATACAAATACTGACAAGCGCCATCACAAATACAAGGTTGAAAGGCGCTCCGAAAGAGGAAAATATTTCAATTTAGGTAACTGAACACATTTAGCAGGTTGTCTGATTGCATCGACTGAAAACAGCGACATGTGATTGCACCTGAACTCGTGCGCGCTTGCGCCCGGTACATATGCTACCTTTCGCGAACTGTCAAAAACTAAAAAGAACCTGGTCGCATTGACGTTGACATTGTGATATTGTTTAGTTTTGTGAGTTTTGAGTGTCGTTAGAATAATTCACTAACAAGCGACTGTGTTCTCGTGATACGCTTGTGTTTAATTGTTTTTGAATAAGAAAAATCATTTCTTGATTACATAAAATGTGTTTAGGTTTACAGTCTTTTGTCGAAGATTTAAATTTCTGATAAAGGCTATTGACTAAAAATGAGAGACATTTTACCACGTTTTTGCTTAAAATATTATGTGCTCTCAAAATTGCTTAAAGCTATATACAAGTACAAAAATAGTAACTTGTAAACACCCCCCCCCCCTTTCCGTCACATCCGACAGCGTTCCGGTACTGGAAAAATTACGAGTAAACCCCTGCCTAGGAAGTGTTGCCCCCCCTCCCCCCGAGATGAGGTTCTGGATCCGCCACTGATGTTGACTCATTACTCAGCTTTAATTGTTTGAACGAAAACTGTTGAAGAATCAAGAATTAGTCAATAAAAATCAAAACGTCGATATTTTAACACTCGTCGATATTTTAATATGTGGACTTAAAATTAATAATTTAAAATCAATTATTTTCAAATTAGGTCTGTTTTAATTGATGGATGTCACTGCTACATTATTATAGCCTATTTGAATTCAACTTTTTTTAATTCATGTTTTATTCTTTTGTTCAGTTTTTGTTTCGATTAGCCTATTTTATACTTTTGTAATTTCGTCATATTTAGGCAATACATAACAATTCCGAGGCTATTTTTATAACAAATAGGTGATTATTTATTTTATATAATCAACTGCACCGTAAATTTTATGTGCGTGCAATCGAGCTGTTGCATCCGTTTCCTAGCGTTTACCAGAGGAATTAAATTGTGGTATCTCTAGGCCTATGCCATATTTCAAATTTACGGAGAACTAAACCTTCTTTAATTTGAAACTTCATTATGAAAAAAAGCAAATTAGGGCTAGGTTTAGGCCTAACCTTTAATTTTGAATTGATAAAGTTGCTTCAATGTTTAGTTTCTTAGAATCTCCATATTTTTCCAAGGCGTATGAAAAAACTCATACGCATTGATATTTTTCTACACTACACTTTTTATTTGTAAGTTAAGCTTTTTCAAAGAGACAACACTGACTGTTTGTTGTTTAATTTATATTAAAGCATACAACTTAATAACTATAATAGCAGGCGTAAGTTTTACTTTAAAAATAACTTTAATCCACTACTATATATAGATTAATATTTTATTTCTAGTTTAATAACATTATAGTATTATTTTGTTAATGTTATTTAATCCTTCGGTGTATGAATACATAATAATTATAAAAATATTGTGGGAGGCCTAATCTAGGACTACCGTAAAATGGGGTTAATAGGGACAAAAACTATGAAAAATATTTATATTTTTCTCCCAATGAATATATTTTGTTATGTACTTTTAAACTCGGTGACACAATTAAGGTTATATTCTACTCTAGAAAACTATGACTGAGATAAACTCTCAGAACTTTTTATACTCTATGTTAGCAGCCCTTGAGTTAAGGTATTAAAAAAAAAAAGTTTACTGTCCCTATAGACCCCATAACACCTAACAGGCATTTATGTACAAAATAAATGGTTTTCCCTATTGACCCCGACATTGGGGGGAATAGGGACAGCGTTAAAAAAATCAATAAAAAAATCAGAGGTAACTGGAGAAGAAAAATAAAGGTAGGTATGTATATGTGCCTAAGAACAAGTACCAACTTTTAAGCATGAAAATTGGGTGTTATATAGTTTGGAAGCTAAATTATAGCAAAATAATTCTCAAAATTGTCCCTATTGACCCCGTTTTACTCGGTACACATTTTTAAATTTTAAACCTACTTACTGCAACTAATTTTCCCCTTAACTTTGTATTTATTTATAAGTAGGCACAAACATGCAAGTACACATATTTAACCATGTATTCTAATTTTTTTTACACAAGTTTATTAAATTAAAAGAAGCCCTACGATACACAAATTTACTGCAAATATTTTTAAGCAAAGTAGGCTACCTACCTGAAACACATTTACAGTTTCTTTTTTTACTTCTTAGAAGAAATTAGTTCAAATTTCAATAAACATTGTATGTAAAGTAGGCCTACTTAGGCTACTGTTAAATATTTAATGGCGTTTGTGCTGTTTTCTTATGTTTTTCACTGTGGTCTAGAATGCTACTGATTCACCATCTCACAATAATAATAGTCTACTAAATTTTACAAGTCACTATTTTTGAGTAAGTAGGCCTTCAAAATTTGTTTTGTTGAGTTTTACTAACGAAACAAAAAGGGATAACTTATTCCACCAACATTATACTCCGTCGTAGAGTGCAATACAAAAGATCTAGGCATATGTAAATTGTTTTATTATTTCAAAATTGAAACTTCCGATTTAATAAAATAACATTCCTGGAATAAACTAAAATATCTAAAGAATGATGATGTGGCAGGTTAAGAGATGAAAATAGCAGTTAAATCTAGCATGCATGTCATGTGATGTGAGTCCAAGCATGAAGGAATGATGAGCTTTGTGTGTGCAATCACATGCTCAACCAGCTGTTAACCTTACTTTGATACTTCTTCGTAAATCCTTAGTAACAAAACATCACCTTCTGTCTGAAATATTGATGTCTTTAAAGCTACGGGTTTTCATCAGGGAGAAAAGGCTTAACATTACAAGCCAAGTGTTGTCGATTAGTGTAAAGACTGAAATGCATTTTGTTGCAAGTCGTAAGCAAATGCACTGCGAGCTCTTGCACGAGCTGATGCGTTGTGTCCCGACGGTTGAAAGAAAATCCGGTAGGTGGACGTGACAGCACAAATTCAGGCAATTTTTATTTTCACAACTTTCCAAACTCTTGTTGAAAATACCAGTTGACGTTGCATTATGTTAAGATAAACAATTGCTAAATATTTACAAAACCAAAAGAATTTAGCTTACTTCCTTTATATATTATATTCCTTCTATTTTAATGCACTTAATTATACTATTTAAATTAGCTTAATATAAAGGTCTAATAATAAATGTCTTTCAGATTAAAAAGTCATACACTTTTAATTTTACTAAGAATTGAGAGTATAAACTACGACTAAAGTAACTAACGATATTTTTTTTTAAACTATAGCGTTTCTCAGTGTACACTATTTTACTAAGGTTAACAATTTAAAAATAATATTGATTAACTTAATTTATATTAGTTAAACTATTCTTAATAGTAGCACAGCAAATAGTAATATTTAAATGGTTTATTTTAAATTACATGTAATTAGGCATAAATACAAGAATAGCCTATAACAAAATATTTATAAACTATATATTATAGAGCAACAAAATTATTGTGCCTTAATTATTTCGTAGGCCTATATACTACAATTTACTAGTTGAATACCCGTGCTTCACTACAGAGAATTTGTTTTTTTCATCGCTATATTACATAATTGTAATATTTGTCTCTCATTTTCTTTCATCTATTATTTCACGAAAGTGAATTATTAAATGTATTTTCAATTAGTTTGGTATTTATTATTCACTGGCTGCCTGTCAAACGTCTTCGTCATGGTATGTGTGCTGAATAAATTAAACCAATTAAAAAATAAACAATTCAGATTGAAGAGCGTCTTCTTTTTCAACCACTAAATCTACAGACTGGTAAATCACGGTCTTAACTGGATGTTTGCAGATCACCCAGATACGATTTTAATATACGAATTAAATTTCAGCTCTCTAGCTATAAAAAAGACTACCAATTATTATTTACTAGCTGCTGTACCCGTGCTCTGCACGCCAACCCCGTTGGAACCGTCTATACACATAATCATGTTATCTTTACTTTATAATAAAGGTGTAGGATTAATAATAACACCAATAAATATTAGATGGTAAATAATGATGTTCAAATGAAATTATTTCTTATATTTTATAACAGCAGTTATAATAAATGTTAAATATAAACAAACGACATGTTGCTAAACTTTTTATACAAACAGCTGATATTTTTATAGATAAAATTGAAGGTTAAAGAAGTTTTCAAAGCCAGTTTGGCGGTACCCTGATGGAATTTCTAAATAAAAATATGCTCATTTTTTAATCTGGGAACCTAAAAATATCCATGAAAAATTTCAGCTCAATAAATCCAGTAGTTTTTACGTGATTGAGTAACATACATACACACACACATACACACACACAGACAGACAGACACCATTAGATTTTTATATAATAGTATAGATTGTTTTTAGGAGTTGTTATTACATTTTCACCCCTAGCAGAGCGTAACAAAATGTAAAACTCATTTACTTTTATATGTGTTTTGTAAGAAATAAATGTACAAAATTTCAGCTTTAAGGAAAGTAAACAAACAATATTGATTTATTTATTTACGTAATGTGACAACCCTTAAAGGCCAAATATTTTAAAATCTTTTAAATTAATATAAATTTTTATATAAGTTATTATTTTTCAAAATATCCTAAAATGTTATTTTTTAATTATTAGGCCCTATATAAAATCATACACTATTTGGAGAAGCAGACCTACACTAAATTTAATTAATCCAAAGTAAGTGTACTCTTATTATTGATTAATTTTCACAAACATATAAAAAAAAAAAAACTCTTCTCAATACAATTTTCAGTTAGATTTTTTTAAATTATAAAGATGTACTCTGATTACTTTATGTTGGTTACACGATTTCTATAATAACTTACTTGGACCAATGAATACAGAAGTGCAACACCCATGTTAAAGATTGATCCTAGTTTTATTTGAATCTTACAAGCTTAGCGTGGCAGCCGCTACACTCAATTCCACGTTCACGTGCAGTCTAGGTATTACGGGAGCTAAGTCATGCTACTACCATTACGGGGAACATCACGTTTATTGTCATGCGGGTTAGTGCTATTGTCGTCAGTGCGGCAAGTGCGAGTGGGACAGAGAATGAGCCAGACAACCATTAGTTTAAACTAGTCCTAGTCGCCAGTACAGAGCAAACAAAAATCTACTGCAAAATAACCATTCCATAAACTAAATTACAGATAACTGTCACTAAATGACTAACCAGCGACAGTGCGAGTGCGAAAAGTTCCTAGATCAGAGAAGTTGTAGGCCTAGTGCAACACTAGGAACAATTACTGCGACTCCAGTTGCTCACCCACCTATTTACAATTAACAATTTTACTTTGACTTATGCACTGATAACTCGTGCAATTTCTCGCAGTTCATTTTTTTTGTCGTAGGCCAAGCCTGCTTTATAGGCTACAAACAGAGAAACCATTCAGGAAATCCTTCAAGTTGTATTTAAACATAGGAGTAACCTAAAACCTCTTATTCAAATTAAATTATTCGATCACGTAGCTGAACCGCTGACGTGAGTTGAGTGAAGTACCAAAATTAAGTTTATAGGTTTTTAGGGTATCAATCAACTACATATTTGGAAAAGTTGTTTAGGTTTACTCTCGAAGGAGCTGAATAGCCGTTTGCAACTCGACATTGCAGCCTCGGATTGTGGACTGCGCTTTGCGAGTTTGCATATCGACCGTCGGCACCGAATAAAAAGAAGCCCCACTGTGTAGGTCGTGTAAAAAAAATAAAATTGTTCAGAATAATTTCCTAAGTTATATTTATTTTTTTTAGATAAACCCCCATGAAAGATTCATTATAGTACGGAAAATCTAAACAAATTATTACTTCCGGTCAAAGAACGTGCTTCGAGTTGTTGGATTTTTTGGCTAACGAACTCGTCCGAGCGACTTAGTGCAAGTTTCTTCCTCACCTTCATCAGATGAGGATTTTATATTATTAGAGCCTAATTTAAGCAAATATCTAATTCGTAAACCGAGAAGATATACCAGTACATCCACTAAACAAAAAGAGGCAGCAATATGGAGAATTTCATCACTTACATTCGGACTTAGACGAGATTAACTTCTAACGTTTTTAACTTATTAGACGCGAAATTATGTCCTCTTTAATTCAATATAGCCTATTATGGTGATTCCGTAGGACAAACCGTTTCCCAGTTTTAAACGAAAAACTGAAAAATGTTAACATTTCGCGGGGTTTCGGTTCCCAAAAGTTTCGCCATGCTCAGAAAATTTCGCAAACACATATAACTCTTATTTGGATTAAAAGTGGCCCAAAATGGATTAAAATCATTACTAGCTTTGGCATAGTTTTCAGGAAGCAAAACTGGACTATAATTTGTCTGAGCTATACAGAATCTAACGAATATATTTCTTTCAAAATCCATTGCCCCCAAAAGGCACATTTATATTTGTAGTTTTTGAAGAAATTACAAACGCAAAAATAGGTCAAAAACTACATCATTTTAAAGGTCTTTTGAGGTAGTTATTTTGGGGAGAAACAGGCCCCGATTTACCAATGGGCAGACTGGGCAATTGTCCAGGGCGGAAATTTCTGGGGGGGGGGGGAATTTTTGAAGATTTTTTAATTATTTCCAGAATATTGGTAAAAAAATGGGAACGACACAACAAACATGTTAACTTGCGTAAGCATTATTAAAAACAAATTGGTTTTACACTTAAAAAATTAGAAATGCGCAAACTGGTACCTTTAAAATTATGTTAATGCATGTTTGCACTAAATAAGTAGTTATAAAAAATTAATCCTATTTAAAAAAGAATATAAGCCTACTATTTTTTTTTATCAACAGTACACACAATATTTTAGGTTAATACCTAACACGTTATTTTTGCAACAGTATATGGTATCAGCCCACCATTATTGGGGTAACCCAACAATAGCCTACTATTAAGAAATCACAAATATTTCAGTAATATTTTGTGGGAGGGGGCGGCTACAAAAGGTTTTGCCCAGGGTGAAGGTTACCCTAAATCGGGGCCTGGGGAGAAATGTTTTGACTACATTTTCCTGTTTCAAAATGGCGGCCTTAAACTTTCAAAATTTTGGTTTTTGGTATTTAATGTTTGGTCATAAGTCCAACTGTTTCAAAATGGCGGCAAAAAGTGAATGTTTCATGTTTTTTCCTTTTTTTATAAATGGGAAACATAAGGTAAATTAAATACATTGAGAATAATGATAGCAACTATTCTTTAAAAGGTACTTTATATCGTGGTGTTAATGACTATCAGTGTTAAGTTTGGTTGTTTACAACATTCTGTGTGCGAGAAAGTTAACGTGGTTTTCCGTAATATTTATTATTTGTCATGAGCTAACTATGAACTAGCATAATTTAAAATGTTCAACCTACCAGTTGATTCACATTCTGTGGCAACTTCTTTCTACAATTTCTGAAGAATCATGCTGTTATGATGATATTCGTGAGTTTTATCCGACAAAGGAGTTCTTAAAAATACTTCGCTTTTCAATTTCTGTTTGTCCATGTTTAAACGAAAACTAGGTGCGAGACAAACAAAATTGTCTCCCAGTTCCTTGGTACGCTGCGATGCTAGGACGGTGCTTCGTTGTGGAAACGTTAAGGGTCGGCTCTAGTAAAACAGAAAGCAACCTGCGACTCCAGCGTAGCGGTGGTAGGTTACGCGGACATTGCTCATCCTAAATCCATTTAAAACCCGCAATTGTTCAAATAGCGTTTTTTAAAAAATACCAAACTCTTGGGGACAAAATTCTTCATCTGAATGGCTTGGTAATTTTTCGCTATAATTAATAGTTACAACGTAAAAAAATATTTAAAACCACCCTATAGCGGCGGTAGGTTACACGGACATTGCTCAGCCTAAATCTATTTAAAACCCGCAATTGTTTAAATAGCGTTTTAAAAAAAATACCAAAATCTTGGGGACGAAATTCTTTAGGCGAATGGCTTGGTAGTTTTTCGCTATAATTAATAGTGACAACATAAAAAATATTAAAAACCAATGTTTTAAATTGTTAATAAATATTAAACAAAATATTTTTCTTAATTTTTAAAAAGCCATTTGCATGCATATTGACCATAGCTTTAAAATGACATATCGTTTATAATTTTCCGATCAAAAATAAAGGAAAAATGCGGCCGTTACAGTGCGAACACATTTAACATATTATGTATATAATAATACATAACCGTGCTTCGCTACAGGGAATTTTTTTGTTGCATCACCATGATTCATAATTGTCATATTTTTCTCTCATTTTCTTTCATCTATTATTTCACGAAAGTGAATTATAACAAGTAGGTCCTATATTCAATTAGTTTGGTATTTATTGTTCACTGGCTGCCCGTCAATCGTCTTCTTCACGTTAAGTGTGCTAAATAAATTAAATCAGTAAGAAAATAACAAATTCAGAGTGAAGAGCATCTTCTTTTTCAACCCCTAAATCTACAGACTGGTTAATCACAGTCTTAGCTGGATATTTGCAGATCACCCAGATACGTCTTTAATAATATACGAATGCATAGATCGGGATGGTTTTGATCAGCTTACGTCTAAAATATTTTCTTGAAATTAATAAGTGCCAAATTTCAGCTCTCTAGCTTTAAGGAAAGAATTCCAATGAATATTTATTGTTTTTAGGGTTTGTTATTACATTTTCAGCCCTTAACAGCACGTAACAAAATGTAAAAAAGGTTTATTTTGTATATGTATCTTGTAAGAAATATTTACAAAATTTCAGCTCTCTGGTTTTAAGGAAAGTATGAATATTAATATTTATTGTTTTTTTACGGGTTGTTAATACATTTTTACCCCCCTAGCAACACTTAACAAAATGTAAAACTCATTTAATTTTCATATGTATTTTGTAAGAAATAAATGTACAAAATTTCAGCTTTAAGGAAAGTAAAACAAACAATAGGCCTATTTATTGTTTTAGCGCCTATGAGCAATATGAGTACCAAATATTTCACGTTCCTTGGCGATATTAAATTAATATTTATAGTTATAGGGGTTGTTACTAAATGTTCACCCCTTAGCACAACGTGATAAAATGTAAAACTGGTTTATTTTTTTATATGTATCTTGTAAGAAATAAATGTACAAAATTTCAACTTTCTAGCTTTAAGGAAAGTAGGCCTATAACAATGTTTTTTTGTTTTAGAGGTCGTTTCAAATTTTAAAACCCAAATATTTTAAAATACTTTCTCTAGCCTCTATTGACCAATACGTGTACCAAATTTCATGTTCTTAGGCGGTATTCAATTAATATTTATAATTTTAGTGGTTGTTACTACATTTTCACCCCTTAGCAGAATGTGACAAAATGTAAAACTAGTTTACTTTTTATATCTAGGGCCTATCGTGTAAGAAATAAATGTACACAATTTTAGTTTTCTAGCTTTATACTTATTTTTTAGGCGTTGTTTCAGCCCTTTAAGGCCAAATATTTTAAAATCTTACTTAGTGAGCCTTAAGCTCCTATGAAAAATATGTGTACCAAATTTCCCTTCCTAGAAGGTAAGGTTTTTGAGATATATAACAAACAATGTTTATTATTTTAAGTTTTGTTTCAAGTTCCTAGGTTGTATGGTTTTTGAGAAACTGTGATCAGTCAATCAATCAATGAGTGGTATTTGGCTTTTATAAGTATAGATATATATCATTTTTAATGACACCCCAAAACATGTGTTCTGAGGCACATGATCGGTGCTCCCGACTTTAGGTCTCACCATAAGAGTCACTGCAACAGCTAATCTTTCCTATGGAAGTTCACTAATAAAAGGTAGGCTATTACCTTAGGATTACCTACTTGATTTGAACAAGGAAATATTATAGCCTATCAAAATAACTTCCGTCTCCTATTTACCTGTCCGACTATAAGCATAATATTAGCCTTTAGAACATCGCTTGAACTACGTGCAAGGGAAAAATGTTTATACAAAATGGTGCCTCTGTTTTGTACCTTTTAAAGGCATAAACAGCTTTTAATTATCACATGGACCTACTAAGTTCATTGGATTTATTAGGCCTACGACAAACATTATGAATTGTTCGTGCTAATCACATAAACCTACTTTAAAAAATGTTGTTTACCAGAATTAGACATTTAAAATGGATAAGTTAGGCTTATAAATTATGTATTGATTTTTTTAAACCTACATAGAATAAGAGCGCTTAGTTTAAGCTGTTTGTAAACACAGTTATACACAAAATAACTGATAGGTCTTATAACGATTTAATTAAAAGTTTTTCATTTTTAATTTAAATATAAAAATAATGAGAAAACATATTAAAGTTAGATTAGACCTAAGTCAAAAACTGAATATTTAATCGTATTTATGTCCAATGCTTAAGGTACATAGACTAATAGCCTAAACAAATAATACAATTGACTGTGACAAAATATTGTAGATCTTACTGCTATATTGGTTCAAGTTAAATTTTCAAATGAATAAGATTTTGTAGCCCAGATACAAACGATACAATAGGGTCCATTCGAAGTGGCGATGACGTAGGCAACGGAATATTCTCATTTGAATCGCTGTTGTTCTTCAAATAGTTTCTGAGATACAGAAATCTGTAATTTAACATTGGTTTTCTATAATAAAATGGGAGTTTTCTTAGGTAACATTTTGTAATGGTAGGCCTATAGGGTTCATTTGATATTGTGTCAAGAACGAAATATTATGAAATTGAAATCGTAGTTTACCTCAAATAATTTCATATAATATAGTGATTTTAAATTTAACGTTATTTCCTATAAGGAAATGCCCCTCACCTGCGAAGGTTTTTGTTATTGTAGGCCTATAGTCTATAGTCCACTCGAAGTGGCGTGGCGTCGGTAACGGATTATCTCCACAATCGTTGTACAGTACAGTACTTCAAATAGTTTCTGAAAAACAGCAATTTTAATTTAAAATTAGTTTCCAATAAGGTAATTCGAGGTTTCCAGTACTGCTTCTTCTGGGTAACTTGTTTTAATGATAATATAGAGATGATCCAAATGCTTTGGGAACGGAATATTCTTAAATTTAATCAGAGGTAAACCATTTTATTTGTATAAGATAAAGCAATTTGAAGTTAAAATGTTCGGCTTTATAATATAGGCAAGATTATGAAGATTATTTACAGACATGGGCACATGCCCCCCCCAAATCTGTAAAATTTGAATACTTACAGATTTTACGTACAACCAATGCTAATTGTTTAGTATTACTTTCCCCAAAGGATATGGATTGTGTGATCTACTTATATAAAGCTAGACGGTAACACTGATTCACAGACATTCTATGAGGCACTTCCCGTAATCGTACCCCACTTGACCTCATACTTGAATTAAAGCTCTCGACGAGAAACTTTCAGAAAAATTGCTATTTAATTTTGAAAACACCTTTGGGCAGGAAAGTTTTTTTTCAATTTTTCATTTTTCCACTTTTACCGCGTTTTGTAAGAAAACGGTAAGAGATAGCAAACAATGTTAAATACAAAAGTTGTAGAAAATTTAATTTCAAACTAACGATTTTCCATCAGATTTAAGATCCGATCATCCTTTTAGCCACTATTCATCCGAGAAGGGAGGCTCCGCCCAACGTCTTTCTACTTATATAAAGCTAGGAAGGTTCACTGATTCATTCACTGACATAAACTATGAGGCACTTCCCGTAATCTTACCTCCCTCGAACCCATACTTGAATTAAAGCTCTCGACGAGAAACTTTCAGAAAAATTGCCAAAAGTTGCTATTTTTAATTTTGAAAGCACCTTTTGGGCGGGAAAGATTTTTAAAATTTTTCATTTTTTCACTTTGATCGCGTTTTGTAAGAAAACAGTGAGAGATAGCAAAAACGTTAAATACAAAAGTTGTAGAACTTTTAATTTCGAACTAACGAAGATTTTCCATCAGATTTAAGATCCGATCATCCGTTTAGCCGCTATTCACCCGAGAAGGAGCTACGGCACACAATTCTTCAAAATCCTTCAAATTTCCCATGTTTATCTTGTTTAGATAATGTTTAATGAGTTTGAGTCAGCTGCAAACTAAAACAGCTGATTTATGCTTGGTCACCCATGTACAAACGAGCCAAAGATTAACGAGATCCTTTAGCAAATTTTCCAACTGCGAGCGAAGCGTCCAGGGGCAGAGCCCCTAGTTTCAGAATAAAGGTTCTTTGATTTTGAATAAGAAAAAACATACCGAGTTTTATATTCTTATACAAATTATACATATCCATAATTGATTTTAACCAATATCATAAATTCAATTAGTATTTTTGCATAGTAAAACATAATTTTATTTCAATTTAACGATTTATTAAAATTTACTCATTTCAAATATTTTGAATCCAGAAAATTCAAGGAAGTTAGCCTAAAACTGTCTCAATCCTAATTTTAAATGCATTGTTCGTAAGGGAAAACATAACATAACACAGATTTTCCGGGTTGTACTAAACTGGTCCGAAAGTCAAAGGTATTTTTGTTCCGTGGAGAAGGGTCGGGACTCGGGGTTAAACTGGTCCGAAGGGCAGTAAGCAGGTAGTTGTGGGATTTCCTGAAAATGTTGCTAATCCCTATCCCCCAACAGTGGATTTATAAATAAATACCTTGTTTCCGTGAAATGCTGCTCACAGTCCTGTTTGATCACTCTATTTCTGTTTGGCGGTGACGATCGTTTCGCCTATTTCTTAGGCATTGTCGAACCGATTATAATTATTAAAATGTTTTGCATTTAATTTAATGCACGTCAAAACAACATTAAATTGTTAATCACAATTTACGAACACAAACACAAACACTATACACGTACACAGCACATTTGAACACAGATATGAAGATAGTCTTACGGATAAAGACACTCGCACGTGCATTGCGGTCCGTCCTTAGTTCAGCACACAACTAAGATCTTTAATTTCAGACTCATTTCTCTTACAGTCGCAGCGCAGTGGAGTACTCGTTAAAGTGTTTAGTGCGGTCCAATGTATTCTATGTTCAGTGAGAGAAGATTTAAATTAGTAGTTTATGAGGGGTTTAAATACTCAAAGGGTGACAAGACACAATCTGGTCAGAAGTAGCGATGTTCTAGAAGAAAAGGATGTTCAGCGCATCTATTCACGGATTGCGTGGGTGAAATTTTGTTATAGACAGTAGATGCACATTGCCACGAACCGTGTTCCCACCTAAGTTGGAATACATTTCTACACATTACTGAAACCACATGCAAATTGATCAGAACAGAGATGCGTCCGCTCTCGATCCCGTGACTGACAATATCACCCGAGGCGATGTCACATGCATAAAAAAAACTTGAGCAACGCTAAAAGAAGAAACCTTCATCTTCTTCTGGAATGTGCTGCAGAGACCTAACCTAACCTATTCAATTATTTTAAAGGTCATATTGCTTTAATGACCTAATGATCTTTAATGGTGGATAGAACTATCATAAGTTGAAATTTTGTGTTGATATTGTACTGGGCCAGTTTTCCTCAGCCCTGGCGCTAACCATCTTACTAGTTTAACCCTAAAATATTGACAATCAGACCAGTTTATCCATTCCCAATTATTATTCAAAATTCAAATTGTATTGTTAAACGCTGTTATCCACTACCAACATTTGTTTTATCCTCGGGGTGTTACCTATTTTGTCTCCAGCAAACAAACTTTTGGATCAGCCGTTGACCGGTTGTGCCCCCCCAAAACAATAGTTCACGCGACGTCTAAGGACATAGGGATTTTAGTGAATTGCAATAGCTTTTCTGAACTTGGATTTTCTTGGGCAGAGCAGCAATTTTTATTAGTTTTAAGTTGTTCCGCAAGGTAGATTTACTTTCCAGGTAATTTCCTTAAAGTTATTAGTAAAGAAAATCCCTTCAATTAACTTACACGTTAAACCTTTGATTTTAGAAGGTAATATAATCAATGGTTACATTATACCAACTATACCGTAAAATTTATTGTTTAAATAAAATGTAAATTATTGAAAATCTGTAAAGGCCAACTATTTTTTGACAACTAATTATTTTTGATGAGGTACCGTATGTTGTTTGAAATTTGAGATATTTTTTATTTACTTGCTGGTGACAAACCAAAATGTACCTGTTTTCACTTTATGTAGAAAAAGCGTTTAAAAATTGTCTATTTTCACTCTGGTAAAAAACACTAAGAAGTATTGTTTAAAACAAAGGATACTTTTATGTCATTTAAAGTACCTAGCTACACTAAGGGAGCTACTTTAGGCTACTAAGCTCTTTAGGCTACTAATAGTCTATAAAAATGATCTATTCTGTTTATCAATTAATTCTTAGTTTTTAACTTTCATAAAAAAAGTTGTTCTGGAACGTGCTGGCATTGCATGTGTTTTACTTTTTTTATATGAATAGATTCATTTTATGAAAGTTATATTACCAATGTAAGTTATCTTACAATATTCAACAAGTCATGAAGGCGGGGCATTTCATTTAATAAATGTGTATTTTAAACAAATTTTTTTTGCACTTTTAAAATATTTTGTTAATAATAAACTTATAGTTAATCTATTTTAAAGATTGTCTAATTGTGATTATTTATTTATTAACTTTTAACCTGCAACTTAATAGGTTTTGTGCATTAAAATAAGGTAAGGGACCCAATTATCGCTTCCCAGGGTAGGCTAACTCATAAGTCGGTGGTGCTATCTGTCGGAATACTGTCAGAAACTGTCACATGTGACGTCATACTAGGCTGGTGTTGATTATGCGGTGATAAGAGTAGGTGCGCGGGATTTCCCGGGATTCAGATTTATAAATTTTTCTTTGATAACCTTACGAAAATTAAGTTTTGTAGTAATTAAACTCCTTTAAATTTTGTTTATGTATATTAAACCCTCCATAAAATTGATACATTTAGCTTATATATATAATGTATTTGAATTTTTATAGCATAAATTTGTATCTTTCCACTTTTGCTTTGCATGATATTTAAACTGTATATTAGATTTAAATTTTCCTGGTATATCAAAGACGTCAAAGTTTTACCGTCGGTTACCTAATAACCTTTTTTTAATAACATGTGTATTAAACCTATAAGATGGTTTGCCTAACCTGGGGCTGGGAACTAGGAGTTTTATCGAAACCAGAACATATGAAATTGGTATTTATTTATGGAACAAACTTTAGTAATAGGCCTATGTATTTTAAGTGCTGAACGAACACAAGCGGTGAAAAAACTACATATTATATAATGTAAAGTGAAAGTGAAGTAAACACTGTAAAACTTCGTAAAAAACAGAAAAACATGTAAAAGTACACACATTTTTTAACTTAAACTAATAAAAAAACTTTGAAAATAAGTAGCTATCTACTACTGTAATTTTTATTTCTCAAATAATACCAAAACGCACAAACAAACTAATACTCTGTAGGCTACTCCAGCTACTCTACTACAGTATTTAAAACAAATTTTATTACACACCAAACTATAGTAAACTATAGTCTAACACTGTATAGACTCGAACGAGATCGTTCGAAGGTCAAGTCTGTCTCTTCGGTAGGGTGTCACGACTATGAAGGGTTGGCTTGGCTGATAAGAATGTAGGAATATTAAAAAGTAACATTCTCAGTTTGACATCATCATTCTAAGTTTTGACATAAATGATCGTATTTTTTTCTTTTAATTAATTAAAGTTTTATATTGGATTACAATAATTTTGTAATAAAAATAGTTACTACTGTACATTGTATATCATATAAACAGGTTCACGTAGAAAATAAGAAGTAAAACATCATTAAGAGAAAATCTATGAATTTCGAATTTTTTAATCTAATTATCAATCCCGAAAATTTCGGGATCGACTTAGCTAATCCCGGGATTGACGGGACCGTAAAAGGTCCGGGATCCCGAGATTGAAACCTCTACTGTGCGTCCGGGCTTTAGTTAGCAGTAGGCCTACAGACCGTATGGACGGTTGCTGCCGTCGCGACGCGACTGCATGTCGACAAATGTTACTCACAGGCTCACAAATGCATTAACAAGGATGTTCACAAGTTAAAGTTACCACCTAGTCTTCAACTTATATAAGTATTGTGAACAGTAATATAAAAATGATTTAAGAAGTAATAAATGTCGATAAAGTACAATTATTGCTGTGCAATAAAAAAAAGGAATGTAATCTACAGTATGTTATAAGATTGTTTTGCAGTAACCATAAACAAAGAAATCCGAAACTACAAATAATATTATTTTTGTTATGAAGGAACTTTTTTGGCGCAGTTAAGTGTTGTGACAACAGAATAACCCCATGCTATCAAGGTCTCTAGATAGAAAAGGTTACCTCATTCGGGAAATATCAAAAAAAGTGGAGTGGGGGCTGTGACGTAGTTATTGGTACAACTAGACAGTGATCAAAGTTCTGTTGTTTACGTTTATACGCGTTACTCATTTGTAAATGTTTGACGGCTTGTGTTTTTTGTTTAAACTTAAACTTTTTTTAAATTAGTGTATGTAAAGTGTTTAAAGTAGAAGAAATATATTATTTACAATGGATAGAAAATCAATAAATAAACCTAAAGGTGGTTCCGTTTGTGCGGTTGCAACTTGCAAATATTATTATGGAAAAGCAAAACAAGAAGGAAGAACTGATATATCTTTTCACAGGTAGGCCTAGATATTTTTTGTTTCTATTGTAATAGTAAATAATATAATCCCACTTACTCATATAAAATGTTATTATAATTTTCTTTTGTCTTAATATTTTTATTTAAAAGTAGTTTCTGTGGCTATCTTTTGCATTAAATTGTAGAAAATAACTTTTTGTTCAACAATTTAACCTTATGAGTCTGTTGAATAAAAAATAAGCAAAAGCTATAACTTAAGACTTTAAGTCATTACTTAAAATCGTGTGAATAAAAATAAATAAACTTCGGCTCGTCCGGACAGAACACACGAATTGAAAGAAAATTAAAGTTAAACATTACTTTTTATTTGTTGTAACGTTTACCCTAATTTTGCCCGATATCTTTCTTCTTTACCTACACCTATACTTTGGGGTTACATACACTTTTCCCTGCAGGCGCTTGTAGTACACCGTTTACTCAGCGCCGCAGCACTAATCAGACCAGTAGGCAGTAAGATCGAGTTTGTCTTCCACGAGATAGCCGTGGGCTGTACGTTAGCCATTTATTCAGTTAGACGAACGACACGCCGTTAGGTCACGTCTTGTTTT
>JAGFPH010002604.1:150682-188636 GCA_018207615.1 Philaenus spumarius | reverse complement strand
GAACACTTGATATATATTGCAAAAGTTTTATCGTAGAAAAGTTGGAATTAAACACAGTTTGCGACTAGCGCTACAGTAAATAACGGTTAATACATAGCGCACAATCTAGCGGATAAAATCTACACTCATTTATAGATGCCAACACCACTGTAAGTTAAACGTAAACCCCCGAAATAAATCAGAATAACCCTAGCCTTGACACACGGTGAGTTATTTTATCTCTCAGTTACAATAACTAATTACTCCCGCAACTTTTTAAAACATGGTAAAGTTTTATTTTATTAGCTGAGGTTTGTACTGCTATAACGTTATGTAATAATGTCTCGTTTGAGGTAAGATTTGTTTTACTGTACAATTAATTATTTAAGTAAAATATTATTTTCAATACAAAAATTTTATTATTTTATATTTAATTTAATTTCCAACAATATAAATAAATGTAACAAGCCATCCTATAGGGTTTGCCCCTTCGTTTTAAATGAATCGCCCTATTTTAGAAAATAGAAGTAGTTCTTGTTCTTGTTTTATATTTGAAAAACATTAAGACCAACTTGAAGAAAGTGGAGTTTATTTCTTTTAAACTTACATAAAAACGAATGTATTTATTTTTTCTTTGCCTTTCCCATTTATTAGTGCTAAGCTCAGTTGTTTTAGCTTACGTTCGAAGTAAAAAGTATTGATCTCTTTAATGTAGACGACCTATTTGATACGATCAACATTTCACAATTTTTAGAAACAGACTTTTAAATTAACCAGAAATTAAAGATATTTAAAAAAACTTGTGAGAAATTGTCCAAATTTCATATTGTTTGAAGGAGTATAGCATCAGCAACTGAGAATGAAATCTTTCATTAATCTATACTAATATTATAAAGAGATAAAATTTGTTTGTTGGAATGTAGGGAGTAATCTGTGGAACTACGGAAAATATTGAAAAAATACTTTTACTAATAAATAGCTACACTATCCCTGAGTAACATAGGCTATAATCCATTTTGATAAAACATTTTTTATTTCAATATTTATTTTGTAAATTTAATCGGACAAAGTTCTAGGATAGGCCTAGACCGATGAACCAACACATATTTCTTGAATGTCTTTACATGCATTACCATAGCAACCAATTGAATAAAATAACAGATAAAACAAATATTTGCTATAATATTTCCACTAAAAACTGACTTCAAACTTTGAAGCAATTATTTGTATTTCTAACTGTTTGGTTAGGTTTTCATTAAACTGTAGACCTGAGCCTTGCTGGTTCTTTTAAACTTTCTTATAACTGCTGTTATAAAATATACGAAATAATTTTATTTTAAAATTTAACATTATTTAACATCAAATCTTAGCTTTGTGGTTTTTATTAATTATAGACCTTTATTATAAAGAAAGCATAACAAGATTATGTGTATTTTACTATAAAATTAATGATTAAATTCGAATTGTTTAATGATTACAGATTATTTTATTAGAATAAATTACTAGTACTTTCTATTGGAGTAGAACAAACTCTTCATAATTAAAAATTAGTTTACACCTTTTTAGTTCGGTTTGCTATTTAAAGTTTTTTTAATTTTTTTAAACTGTAGTTTATTTTCTTATTTTTTGTTCTCAAAACGGAATCAAAAGTAATTGTAATCAATAGACTTGATTATTTGCATACCGCATGTGTTATAATAGATTTAAAATGTTGTTTGTAAGATTTAGGAGGGGTATGTAAATTATCCTATTGTCTTCGATCCTTGACACGTGTGCAAATTTTCAAGTTAATCAAAAGTCATTAAGTTGGTGAAAATTACGTTGAAATATTCCGTTACAAACGGGTCAAGCTGAAATAAAGCGTGTAAAAATAATACAAATTTGGAGGGAACAATATTTTGAAACGTATTTGTCCAAACCACATTCAAATGATATAACTCTAAACCTTAGTTTTTAACTGAATTTCTTCAACATTTTTAGAATACACAAACAACATTACTTTTTAAGATTTGAAAGAAAATATCTAGATTTTACGAAATAGTGGGGTTTAAGTCAAAACTAAAAAGTCTAAAAGGATTCGTGTATACTACGTAAATGCAATTCATTGTGCTGTACATTCTGTATGCTCTTCAAACTGAATAACTTTACTCATAAAGTCGATTCTTTAGCTCCAGAATGTAACAGATTTTTCAGTTACCTACATTATGTCCGGCGTACGTTAAGACGTTGTTTGCTATGTTGATGATAATGTACTTGAACATCTGTCAAGACATATTAATAAACATGTAACAGGTGTCTTAAAAGTCCCCCCCCCCCAATTTTACTTTTGTGTTTGTTAAAACAAACAAATATCCTTTTATTTTGTACAAAAAAGATGTAGGAGTCGACTTAAAATTTACGAAATCGATTTGGAAGCAATATTTTAGGTCAAGCACTTTGAAATAAAAATTTTTTGTCTCTTGAAATGTTTTCTAAAAACTCTTCCTTTTCGAGATATTAGCAACTTTATGTCGATGTATTTCAACACGTTTAGGGCCGCCATTTTGTGTTGGGTCATCCGATTTTATTTTATTTATGATATTTTCCTAGTCTTAAATAGACCTTTAAAATGAGGTATCACATGACCATACTTCCCATTTAAAAATTTTTAGTTGCCCTCAAAATCCCCCATTTTTAGGGGACACTCAAAATTTCCGATTGATTCAAAAGATACTTTGGGCTAAGTTAGTATCGCTCCCCAAAGGATATTTGTTTGTTTTAACAAACACAAAAGTTAAAGAGGGGGGGGGGGAATTTTAAGACACCTGGTATATATAAATAATGTTTTTTAGGATTAAAATTACGGTACAATATTTTGTGTTTTAATATATTATTAATATCAGTTATCTACTAAAGTGTATTATTTAGTTAGAGAGAAAGAAGTGAACATGTAATTAGAACTAAAACTGATTGTAATAAGTCATGCATATTAGTATATATAATGCGTGTTTGTGAATATTAATAAGATTTGTGTAAATATTTTGCGCTTTAAAATGTCAGTTCCTAGCAATTTTATATTTAGAGGATTAATTTAGCAGTATTATAAATTTACCGTATATATTTTTTTATGTCTGGGTATGAGTTGAATTTTTTTATTATTCTGACAATAAGAATGTATTACAAGAAAAAATGTCGTACACACATTCCACATTAGAAACGTATGTAAATATATAGGCCACAATTTCACATCTCATTGCTTACAAGATGTAGTAAAATTTTCCAAAAATATGTATGTATAAGGTGAAAGGAAACATACAAGATAGTGTAGTATTTATTGTTATATTTGTTTAAAAATTTCGTTGAAACGATACATGTTTGATTTTAATACCAAACTAACTATCGAAATTTATAACATATATTTCGATATTAAAGTTTGAAATAATAATCAATTACTTGATTCTTCAACTGATACGGATTACGACAGTTTTTCTGCGCAGTTTAAATGAAAGCAAATGAAATTCCAAATGAAGTATTGTTTTTCAGACTACAAATTTATAAAGGGCAATTTGTTAGTATTTAGATTAATAAATTAAAGACAACGTTTAAAACTATTACCGTCGAGATGTTTCCTGTTTCATTTGTTCTCGAAAATTTAGGGTCGTTGTTTACTTTTATTATAAAACAAAGGCCTCGTTCATATAATATATTTAAACATTAGAAAGCTATCCAATCTTTTAAAAAAAATATACAGAATGAGGCAAAAGTCTGGAAACCTCTTCGTAATTTATCAGTTGATTAATATGGCAGCTTAAAACTTTCAGAAATTGTTATGGGTCAATAAATCTAACTTTTGGTTATAACAATGAAAATTTATCCCTTTTGTAGGGGTTGCAACTCAAAAATTTTAAATAGCAACCCCCATCATGTGGCACATCATTTTAATCCTCTCTTATATGACGAGAAAAATGGTGTAAAAAATATCTCTTTATAAAGATCCAGTCCGAAATGGTGGCTGGTCAAAGTTAAATGTTTACTGGTATTCTTAATTTTTAAGCGTTAAGTTTTCAGCAATGAACAGTTAAAAACAACATTTATTTGGCATTAAAAAAACAAACATAAAAAATACATCACATAAAATACAGAAATACAAAATACAATACAGTTTTGTTGTATTGTTTTTAATTTTAGAACAGTCCGTTATGTTAATTAATTTGATATTACTACAGATTATTTAGTGTCGTGATATTATTAATTGTTATCAAGAATTTCAGTTTTATCAGTTGAAAATGAAAAATGTTGTAAGAAATAAAAATTCATTGCTGTAATTTTGTGCATCTCTGTATTTTGTGTGATGTATTTTTATTTTTTTTTTAAAGGCAAATAAATTTAGTTGTTTAACTGTTCATTGCTGAAATTTTAACGGGGTTGCTATTTAAAAGTTTTGAGTTGCCACCCCTTGCAATCCCTACAAAAGGGGTAAATTTTCATTTCTATAACCAAAAGTTAGATTTAATGACCCATAACAATTTCTGAAAGTTTTAAGCTGCCTTATTGATCAACTGATAAATTACGAACAGGTTTCCAGACTTTTGCCTCACTCCGTATATAAATGCATATTATATGGGAAATCGGGGTGTCAAATTAATAAAATATTTGAAAATGCCTACATTCAGAATGTTTAAAAGTGAAATTTCATTCACGCTAAATGTTATTTTAACAAAAATGTAAGCATAACAGTTAAAAATTTACAAACTTATAAGCTGTAAACTCTTTGGACACGTTACAGTAGCTTTACATAATGCAATTTTGTATGTTTTTAACATGTATTGTACTGGTAACAAATGGTATTGCTTTAAAAAATAGTAATATGGAATGATTAAACATAAAATACAAAATTTGTCACTACTATATAACGACACATTAATATTTATTTACAAACAAACTATTAACATGAAGATTTTGTGTTTAATAAATTGTATATAATATGTATGTTCAAAAAATTCCTGCAAAACATATTTTTATTTAGGTTCAATAAACTGTGTACAGTGATTGACTATAAATTATGTACAGTTTTATACGTAACTTAGGAAATGTGTTATACAAATTTAATGTAAATAAGTTGGGTTTTCTTAGTGCAATAATTCTTAATATTTTATTCTAGTCCCCCCCAAAAAAAATTATATTATAAATACTTCATATCTCAAAGTGATATAAATAAAGAAATAAACCGAACCTATATCCTATAGTCAATGTAGTCAATGTTAGCGTCATACCTATCCTTACAAACTCCACAGAGACTGATATATGTTAACAAATTGTAATAGGCTTAAAGAATTCAAATAAATGGTAATGCTATCAAATAAAAACATGGTTACAACAGTTTGTCTTCTTATTTACCAAGACATGTCGTACCTTTAGATTGTTAAAGTTGTGCTATGATTGTTGAAAACTAAAACAAACTCCTAACTCTTGAATCAAAATATTCTCGAATAAGAATTAATTGAACCTCTGAGTGGAAAAGGGGAATAACTGATCTTAACCTTTGTTTTCAGAAATTTAAAAAAATGTCCAAAAATGTTATAAAAAAATTTGAACATAAAAAAGGTTATTTTATATCTAAAGAAACTTTATATAAGTGGCTGTAAATTTTTCCCCCTGAAAGCCAACAACAATTTTTATTTTTTAAAAAGTTATTCCCTTTTTCTGCTCACTTTGTTAAAATATAAATGTTTTTTTTTTTAAATTACTTATTTGTCTTTGCGACGTCTGCATTAATATAGTATGACATCATATAGTAGACCTTTCACATGTTATTCCAAACCCTCACGAATACAAACTATACAGACTAACTTAGTACCGAGCTAATAAACTTCTCACGAACACAAAATATACGGACTCATTTAATAAGAACCGAGTAAACTTGTTATAACCGCTCCTAGATGGTGCTGATAAACTATCTTTTCGTTTACACGTAATATTTAAACCGATAGTAAAGTAACCGAAGTATTGTTATAAAAGCGATAAGGCAGCAGTAGATTTTGAGAAAAATATAAGGCAGAGTAAGCAGATGGGTCTACATTTAAGAAACAAAATGGCTTAGTTAATTTTACAAAACAATTTTGTTATTTCCTTTTTTCACTCAGTGGTTAAATTATTTTGTCATCGCATTCTGGATAACATGGAGTTATGATACTTAATAATTACGTACTGCTTGGTTTGTGTTTTCTAACAAATAGTATTTGAGATTGTTAACAAACCGTAAAGTGAAAAACTGATCATTTACTTGGAGTTTATCTGCACAGCCCTTGCTTCTCACAGTTCGTGATTATGAGTCTGTTGCATTAAAATATTGTCAAATGATCACTTTACACTGAACTATAAGATACTTTATTAATATATAAAAAATTACGGTAATTCCATAAGATTAAAGAAACAATATTACTCGAAAATTTAAATAAATAATAACTCATTTGCATGGATATAAAAAAAAGCAATGTTAAAAAATATCTATTCAATTATCCAAAGAACAAAAAGTTGAATGCAAATCAGAATACAAAAACAAACCTAATCTAGGCCTATATAAAAAATTCAACTTATCAAACTTAAGTATCTTTTGTTTCTCTGCCTCTGAAAGAGAAATATCAGCCTACTTCGTAGTTTCTGACACAGTATCGAACTATAGTTTATTTCGCACCAAGGGCCGAAAGTGGGGTTTTGCTGGCCCGGCGCACGTTTGAGGGCAATGCAAAACCCTTTCGGGAGAGGTGAGAACGATATTTTTTTAACCGTATACACTATGTAGACTTAGAGGAAATAATTTATTTAAACCGTATTTATTTTAACATATTCTTCAATATATCTAACCTTTGATGTATTGGGTAAAAAATTTGCTCAGCTTTTCTCTTCAATGAGGCAGGAATGTTCGTTTTACTAGTTAATGTTTAAAATAAATAATAAAAGTACTCGTACAAAACTAATCACAAAAACTACTGAGGCTAGTGCAAATTCAACGGTAACTTCACACAGTAACGTTCAAGAACTAACCAACAAACAAAACAAACAACATTAATATCGTTAAATAATAACAATACAATGATCATCTGTTTTCTAGGGTATATATAACACTTGCCGCATATTAATGTATCGATTGAGTTTGTTTAGATGCTCGGCTGTTTTCTTTGCGGCCCTGGGCGTTGTAAAATTTTGCAGGCCAAGGGTTGCAAACCGTAACTTTCGGCCGGAATATTATGTTCGCTAAACAGCTGATTACAATTTAGTATGGTGAAAATTCTTTCCATTCTATTTGACTCAAATTATTGCTCTTATCGATTATTGCCTTTTCATGTTTCACTTGTTCTTGCCAACCAAGCACATTGCCTTGAAAGCAGTCGAAAAACAATCAAACTCTTGTATTCGAATGTATTCCAACATTCTCCACCATAAAAAAACAAATATCAACCTCCAACATATAATAGTTTGTGAAACTATATTCAACCGAATACTTTCTGTTTTATTTAATTAAATTACAATCTTTATGTTTATGTTTTATTCGACTAAAATAGATTTTATCGATTATTGTTTTACCATGTTTCACATTGTCTTGCGAAGCACGTTGCCATAGAAAAAAACAATCAATCTCTTCCAATGCAAATATGTCGACAAAACTTACCTTTACAAAACTTCGGAACTTATATAAAAATAATTTAACTCAAATATTAACCAGATATCTTACTTTATATAGTAAGAAAACAAAATTAAAACCAATTAAAAAATGCTTCAACAGCAGTGCGATTATCCTATTACTTTAAATGAGCAATTCTTGTATCTATCTTTGTATCTGTCGCGGATCTAGAAAACGGCTCTAACGATTTCTTGTATTTAGGTGTAGTTTTGATTTTTAAGTACACCCATATAGTTTTACTTCGTATAAAAACGCTATTTTTTTAGAAAATATAATTTAAAAGTTGAAAAATTTTAACATTGCGTCTTATGGGATGCCATGTTGGTTACAAAATAACAACGAAACTAGGGGAGACCCCTGCGTGCTCCGCACGCTAACCCCCCACCCCCAACTCCCTTTTGAAACCCGTTGTGTGGTTGTGTGCCGTTGGAACCCGTTGTATAGTCAGCAAGGCTCAGGTCTACACTTTAATAAAAACCTAACCTAAAAATTGATTTAAAATTTGAAATAAACTGCCAATGAAAATATTAGAGACTACAGCTGATTACTGAATCAACAATAAACATTACAAAAATAAAAAGCCTATAGTTCAATTACACAGAAACAAATCAGACCTAAAACACACCAACAATAACATAACCTAAATCAAATCATCTGTTGAACTTTGAGTAAATTTAAAGTAAACAACTTATTTATTTGAAACTCAATTAGTTTATCAGCTGTTTAAAATCAAATTACAGTATTTCCTATTTATCCTAGTTGTATCATAGGCTACTGATGCATTTTTAAAACTCGGAATAAAACTAAAATAAAAGTGTAAATCAAATATTTAGCTTCACAGTGACTTAGAACTGGAAATTATCTTTTAAATAAAAAAAGAATCATCAAAATCGGTTAAGTATTAACTTCAGGAAGTGAGTGAACTAAAATCAGGATTTTTTTTTAAATATATAGATAGTAAATAAAACGATCAAAATAGCTGTTTACAAACAAGCCAATTTATACTGTTTTAGCACGTTGGAAATAGAGTGAAATAGAACTGAGATGATTGATTACTATCCAAAATCAGCTTTTCATTGGATAGTTTTTAATTACTGTTAAATAACAAGCTAATTTATACTGTTTTAGCACGTTGGAATTAGAATAAATTGGGCCTGATTTAACAATTTATTTTGTCGAAAAAAAGGTAAACTTGGCAAAGATGGATAAATTCTAATAGTTAATTTCGTAATATAGGCCTGGCTCATTTCTTAAACATACTATTGAGGTTATGTTAATCCTGCAATAATTTTTACTATACTTAGGACTGGTTTCAAAACTTTAGTTGACAGAAGATAGTAGAACTAGGACTAAAATCGTAATGAAAGCCTCTCACGTTTCTAAAGCATGTATTTGAAGTTATAATTAATCTCGTAATTCCTGTTAATATATTTAAGCCTGGTTTCATAATTTTACCAACCTATGTACAGACGAGCCAAAGATTAACGAGATTCTTTAGCGAATTTGCCAACTGCGAGCGAAGCGGTGCAGCCATCTGAGGCCGAAG
This sequence comes from Philaenus spumarius, assembly GCA_018207615.1. Taxonomy (NCBI): domain Eukaryota; kingdom Metazoa; phylum Arthropoda; class Insecta; order Hemiptera; family Aphrophoridae; genus Philaenus; species Philaenus spumarius. The sequence continues at coordinate 179,451 of JAGFPH010002604.1, read as the reverse complement.
GCAGAGGCGGGGTTGGGACGCGAAGCGTCCAGGGTCAGAGCCCCTAGTTCTTGTATAAAACTACGAAATTTTACTTAAACATCACGAAAGGGACAATTTTATATTATTAATACATTCAAAGATTCTAAGATAGCCTTTACTGTATTTGTTTAAAGTCAGACTCGTTTTAATGGCACAGATAGGTGTCTTATTCAGTGACGTATGAGCTGCAAGAACATTATTACTGTTATAGAGTAATTACTATGCAGAGGCTAATAACTAATTTACGCCCAGTAAATAGGCCTACAATAAACGTTATTAGCGAAATTTCTATTTAAAAATGAACTATTGCAGTGAATTTAATGGTGAGACTTAAGGTGGGGAATGGTCCTTGAGCACCGTTCATGGCCTCCAAAAAAGATTTCAATTGGTTTTATGAAAAATTTGTCCAACAGCAAAACATAAATTCAATTAACTCATCAAATATATAACCTTCACAATTACACCAATATACAGAACTACATGACCATACTATACAGATCAATTGAAGGACACAAAGTGAACACTATGGAGTAATTTGAAATGTATTTATAAACTCCAAATTATTGATCCATCCTAAATTTAAAATGGCAAATTAAATTTCAGCTCCAACTGCATGCATGATTTGATGTTTGAACATCAGAATAAAGCACAAAGTATATTTCAAATAAGGAACTTTTAAATTCTCCCAATGCAAACCAGCAAGGTAACATGTGGCCAAAGTAATAGGAAATACATTTTTTTTTAATTTTAATACTTAACGAATGCTGTGTCTGCACTTATTTGCACCAGAACGAGATGTGCATATGTTTGTGATATGTGAATAGTGGAGTTGTTGTTATTGGCTGGCCTGATGATGCTGCCTTAGGCAGTGAAACATGTAGCCACTACTCCAGAGAGAAAAAAGTACGACTATTGACTTCTACTAAGGTATATTAATTAGTTTAAAGTACTTCTAAGGCTAAACAATGAACATCGAAACCCTTTATTCCTTTTGTATTTTAAAGAATTGTCTTGGAAAAGAGAAACAATTGATTTAGTTAACCTTTACTACACTTACTGAAAATACAAATTCCTGTAGGCTAAATTTTCATTTTGTCAAAAGTTAAGAATTTACAATGTAACACATCAAAGACAATAACATACAGTAACTAAATCACTACATTCAATTAAACCTTTTCTTTATCTTAGGTTCAATTAATTTATATTTAATATTGTTTACTATCATGTTCTTGTATTAATATATTATTTTGTATTGGTAGTTATAGGCATGTAAAATAGAAATACATAGTCAAGATATTTTACTTTTACTTGTTCAAGTGCTGATTTCTGAAACAAATCATATAGTAATTATTATTCCAACAACATGGTAGTACAAATAATAAACTTGCACTATATTGTCACTAGTAGAAAGTAGTTTATCACAAAATAATTTTAACACTTATCACCAGCCATCCTGAATATTTTAGAGACATCATAAGGGTTATAAGTCATCAAATAACCCCGATAGGTATGTGATAATTATGAAATAATTAATTGTAATCTAAATATATACAAGCCAAATACCACTCACTGACCCATCACGATTTCTCAAAAACTACTCAACGGATTGGAATGAAATTTGGTATGTAGCTTCCTCTAGAGCCCTCGGTTCTCTCTATGTTAAAAGTTAAAAAAAAAATTCGAAATTATAGAAAGGGTTTGGGGGGGGGGGGTCAAAGTTACTAAAAAAAAAACATCGAATGGATTGGAATGAAATTTGGTATGCAGCTTCCTGTAGGGCCGCAGGAGCTCGCTAAGAAAATTTTAAAAACAATTCGAAATTTTAGGGACGTTTAGGGGGTTAAAGTTACTAAAAATCCCCCCAGAACGGATTGGAATGAAATTTGGTATGCAGCTTCCTCTAAGGCTCTAGGTGCTCGCTGAGAAAGGTTTTAAACAAATTTAAATTTTAGGGAAGTTTTGGGGGGGATCAAAACTATAAAAAAAAAATCGAATGGATTGGAATGAAATTTGGTATGTAGCTTCCTCTAGGGCCCTAGATACTCGCTAAGAAAGGTTTTTAAAAAATTCGAGATTTTAGGGGGTGTTTAAAGTTACTAAATCTCCTATTGAACTGATTTTAATGAAATTTGGTATGCAGCTTCATCTAGGGCCTAGGTGCTCGCTAAGAAAGGTTTTTTAAAAAAATTCGACATTTTAGGAGGTCAAAGTTATTAAAATCCCATAAGAAATACATAGAATAATATATTTATTGATATATTCTTTTTGTACTTGTTTTGGTTAATATAGATTTAACTTTGATTTGTTTCTCCGTGCAAAGCCTATCGGGCAAGCTAGTCTTATAATAAAACACGAGACTTAAGTAGTTTTTAATGAAACTATAATGTACACCGGCAAAAATAACTCTTTCAAATTGTAATATTATTCAATAGCCTTTAAAGACATACTGCACTATAACCTTTGATAATAAAACACAAAATTGCGTTTTAATGTATAAATGATTGTAGCAAAAGTAAAAAGCTAAAGTTGCTTTGACTCAATAATGGTGAAATTTTGTCAGCAGCAAACGATCCAAGAATATTGAGAAGGAAGGTTTGAAGACATGTATTTCATGGTTGAGTGGTCTTCAACTTAGTTCATGAGTCAGCGTCTAGTTGAAGTTATATTCAAATGAACATACAGTAGTTTTGTATTAGGGAAATGTTTGTTTCGTTTACAGAAGTGTGTTGTGGGGTAGAGGGATATTACTGTATTTTTTTTTTTTTTTTTTTTTTTTAAATTGATAAAATGTACAATAGTTTTGTTTTTTAATGTATTCAAATAAATTGAAACAGCTTCTGTAGTTTAAGCTCTATCAGATTTATTTAGCTGAATACCCGTGTCTCGGTACACGGAATTTATTTTTTACATTACCATGATTCATAATTGTCATATTTTTCTCCCGTTTTCTTTCATCTATTATTTCACGAAAGAGAATAATAACATATTGTATTTTCAATTAGTTTGTTATTTATTGTTCACCAGCTGGCCGTCAATCATTCTCGTCACGGTATGAGTACTAAATAAATTAAATAAATAAAAAATAAAAATTCAGAGTGAAGGGCGTCTTTTTTTTCAACCGCTAAATTTACAAACTGGTCTTAGGTGGATGTTTGCAGATCACCCAGAAACGTCTTTAATATGTGAATGCAGAAATCGGGATAGTTTTAATCAGCTTACGTCTAAAATGTTTTCTTAAAACTAATAAGTGCCAAATTTCAGCTCTCTAGGTTTAAGAAAAGAATACGAATTAATATTTATTGTTTTTAGGGGTTGTTATTACATTTTCAATCCTTAGAAGCAAGTAACAAAATGTAAAACTGGTTAATGTTTTATATGTATCTTGTAAGAAATGAATGTAAAAAATTTCAGCTCTCTAGCTTTGTGGAAAGTATAAAAATAAATATTTGGTTTTTTAGGGGTTGTTATCCCATTTTCACCCATAGCATCGCGTAATAAAATGTAAAACTCAATAAAATTTTATAAGTGTTTTGCAAGAAATCAATGTACAAAATTTCTTCTTTCTAGCTTTAAGTAAAGTATAAAAATAAATATGTATTGTAAAAGGGGTTATTACTACATTTCTACCAATTAAAAGAACGGGGTAAAATGTGAAACTGGTTTATGTATGTGTGTTGCGTATCTTGTAAGAAATATTTACAAAATGTCATCTTTCTATCTTTAAAGAAATAATTCAAATTTATATTTATTGTTTTTTATTGGGGTTGTTATCACATGTTCATCCCTAGCAGCACGTAACGAAATTTAAAACTTGTTTAATTTTTATATGTCGTGTATGAAATAAGTGTACAAAATTTTATATCTCTAGATTTAATAAAAGTATAAAAATTAATATTTATTGTATTTAGGGTTATCACATTTACAACTCTAGGAGCACTTAAAAAATGTAAAACTCATTTATTTTCATATGTGTTTTCTACGAAATAAATGAAAAAAATTTCAGCTTTAGGGAAAGTAAACAAACATCATATATTGTTTCAACCCTTAAATTAAAAATATTTTAAAATCCTATCTTAGTGCGCCTCTAGCGCCTATGAGCAATATGTGTACCAAATATTTCATGTTCCTTGACTGTATTAAATTAATAATTATAGTTTTAAGGTTTGTTAATAAATTTTCACCCCTTATCAGAACATGATAAAATGTAAAACTGGTTAGATCTTTTTTTTATATGTATCTTGTAATAAAAATGTACAAAATTATAACTCTCTCGCTTTAAGGATAGTAAAACAAACAATGTTTATTGTTTTAGGGGTTGTTTCAACCCTTTAAGGCCAAATACAATAATACCCTAACTTATTTCTAGTGTCTATGAAAATTAAGTGTAAAAAATTTCACGTTCTTAGGTGGTAGGGTTTTTGAGATATATAATAAACAATGTTTATTGTTTTATGGATTGTTTCAACCCTTACAGGTCAAATATATTAACATCCTTACTTATTTTGCCTCTAGCCCCTATGCATAATATGTGTACTCAATTTCACGTTCCTAGTAGATAGGATTTTTGAGATATATAACAAACAATATCTTAACAGGCCAAATATTAAAAAATCCTTTCTTAGTGCGCCTCTAGTGCCTATGAAAAATATGTGTACCAAATTTCAAGTTCCTAGGTGGTATGGTTTTTGAGATACTGTGATCAGTGAGTGAGTTAGTGGGTTTTCGATTTTATATCTTATATATATATAAAATTCAATGTATGTTTGTACGTTTGTCTGTATGTTTGTCCTTTATGCGTTACCAAACCGTCCATCCGATTGCTTTGAAATTTTGCATAGTAACACAGGTTGACCCTGGGAAGGTTTTAGGCCATTTACCAAAGTCCTAGGACACTAGGGCTACGCCCCAGTGGCCCTCAAAGTTTCAATGTTAATCTTATGGAAGGTCAATCTTAAGGAAGAAGAAGAAATATTTCTTTTCATTTTATCAGAAACAGCTGTTCGTATGAAAAGCTTAAAACAGCTGATTTTGATCAACAGCTGATTTTGATCAACAACTGATTTGGATCAAAAACTGAATATAATTTTAGCTTAGGTAAATCAAGCAATGAGCAGGATCCGATTATAATTTACATCGGCAATCAGGGATACGAATTACAGTCTTTCAAAGTTTCAAATTAAGCAATAGCGAAACATTGCCGGGTCAGCTAGTTTATATATAAAAACTTATAGTACATAGTAGAATAAAACCTTATTACAATATGATAAAAGTAAACTAAAATTTATATACTATATTTTATTAATTACGTAATTATTACAAATATTCTATAGTTATTTTTGTCAAAAAAAGCCTTACTAAAAGGCATTTATCATTAGACATTTGTTTGTTCATCTTACGACCGTTTTAATTTTGATGTTTGTATTTTTTAAAGAAAATCGATGACGATAATCTTTATGATGGTGGAATGGAGGAATTAAATAAAAAGTAAATTGGCTAAGATTCATTATACGGAAAGAAGGTTTAATGTTTATTGTAAACCATCTCTCGGCGAGATTAAACGGCGAGGAGTGACTGACTAGTAAACTTGGAATTGCAAGTAATTTTGTTGATTCGTTTATTTAGTACTTTAACTTTTAGCATAGATTGAGTGAAGTACGTTTATGATAAGAATTGTCCTTTTATGAATGAAGAATTCAAAAAGGTAACTGCAAATAGATAATAATTCGATCTCGCACTGAACCGCTGGCGTGAGTTGAGTGAATTTTCAAAATAAAGATTATATTATTTTTAATTTGTAATAAATTACCTGCCTACACGCTTCCTCAGCAAGGGTTAAAATGATTAAATTACAAGTGAAAAAACATGGACCAAGACCGGGATTTGAACCCAGGACCTTTGCCTTTCCGTGGCAACTCTCTACCAACTGAGCTATCCTGATCCTCCGGAGTTTGGTCGATGTTATCTCACTTTAGGCTGGAAAAACACCTCACTTTAAACACCTCTGTAGGCTGCAAAAAGAATTGAGATTGTTTTCAATGTCGCAATGCGAGGTATTCAGTCTATTAATTCATAAATGCAGTAAACCGTACAAGTGAGATAACATCGACCAAGAGGATCAGGATAGCTCAGTTGGTAGAGTGTTGCCCCGGAAAGGCAAAGATCCTGGGTTCAAATCCCGGTCTTGGTCCATGTTTTTTTCACGTGTAATTTAATTAAAGATTATGTGTTTTTGGTTTTCAACTTAATATTTGGTAACTTGGTCTAGTCACAACGGCGCTGAATAGCTGCCTCCATTAGGAAATTTATATTAGTAGAGTTTGTGTACACTTCAGCCTCCAGCAGTGGTTAACGCGCTGCTTTGTTCCGCTCGCAGGGCAAGAACTTGCTCTTGTGGTATTGTTATGTTATTTTCCGTTTTGAAAGATTTTACGACAACCTGGCTGGCTATACGGTCTTGTAAAAAGCAAAATGTGCAGAATAATATATTTTATTTATTATTTTTAGAAGAAATCCAAAATAGTTTCATTCTAGTACGAAAAGTAACAAAAAAAATGTTCGGTAACAATATGTGCTTTCGGTTTCTGGATTATTTCTAACAAACGCGTAAGGGCGACTTAGAAAACCAACGAGAATATACCAAATTTTTACCAAGTCGGACTTACACATGGGGTCGTTAGAGTGCAAACACATAAATATGACATTTTTCATAATCCCCCCTCCCCCCAAAAAAAAAGTGATGTGGAGCCCATGATTTCTTTTTTTTTACTGGTCCCAAACTTTAGGATTCACCATGAGAGTCACTTTCCTACAGAAATTTGCTAATAATGCATATTAGGATGTGTTTATACATTTCAAAAAAGTTATTTTACCCCGTTCAAAATATATATTGACGTGTTCAGAAACCATTTGGATACTATGAACTGAATTAAAAGTACAAAATATTAGTTAATTAAATAATCGATTGTTTATTGTTGTACAGTATTTAAACGTTAGGTCGTTTATTTTATATCACCACCCTAATGCATTATAAACAAAACATAAAAGGTGTTCACTTTCTACGTAATAAAACATTATAAGATTAAAACCAAATCAACGTTTATAGAATCAATTGTCATGGTTTTAGTAAATATTATTGTTCGGAAAAATTTTAATATTTATGACAAGTAAGAATCCATGTTTAGATTAGCAAATCTTGAATTAATTACCTTCACTTTAAAACATCTGTGTTTACAATCAGCAACTTCTTTATTTCATATTAAAATATGAAAACAGTATTCGCCTCTTTTAGAAAGAGTATGAATAAGATTTTTACTATACAAGTTTCTTCCAAAGATTGATACTGACTTGAGGAGATTTTAGTACATTGGTGCTGGTATACTTTTAATAATCGATTCTAATCTGGAGTACGTTAACTTTGTGTTTTAAATTCATACAATAGAAGTGAAACGATATTATTTATTGAAATAAAAAAATAGCGTCAAGTCATTTTATACTTTTCATCATTATTTCATTTTTTTGTAAATCCCCTTGTGAAAATAAAAATCCCCTTGTAGGATACTACGATTTTAAATGTTTTTAATGGCTAGGATTTTGAATATTTGAAAATGGAGTGAGGTGAGTCCCTGTAAACTTGTATTGTCTTAATTTTGTCAGTAAAGGAAGAAATAGGTATATCTTTCGGCTGTTTCCGCAATTCTGGTTTGGTGGTTATTATTATAACAGAAAATTTAAATTAAATTTTCAGGTTATCTATAAGAAAACCGAATTTCTATGGAACTAAGTGGGTTAGTAGAAAAGTAGATTGGCGTTTTTCTCAACTGTTTCTATATAAGATCGTAAAAACAAGACATAAGCTCCAATTGTTTTTTTTTTTTTAGAGTGACAGTTTATTTATTTAATATCCGCACGGACACTATTTAAGTCAAATTACTGATAATTCGAATTAATTACTTATTAAATAAATAGATATGAAATATATGAGACAAATATTTCATCCCTTATCAAGCTATGTCAATCCTATTTCTATGTCAATCCTGTAAAATGATGGAAAAATATAGTTTTCTACAGAAAAACTATGTAACATGATTATATAATTTGTGTAAAGAAAGTATTTATCTAAATTTACCAAAACAAAAATAATCTAATTTGAGTATAAAAAATAGGAATTATTAATAGTTCTTACAATATTCTATCGTCAGTGCTATTATATTTTAAGTTCTAATTGTCATACTTACTAATCGTTTCTTAATTATTTTTCCAGAAACTTAATACATTCTTGGTTCTCGCATGCCACACACAGATAGCTTTTGATCATTTATACCATGAAAATACAGATAATATTTTATTCGTAAATACAACCTTCGTTGGAGTGCCAATTTATTTAAATCATGTTCTACAAATAAATATTTGGACAATAAATTGAAAGGCAAGATTTGTATTCACACTGAACAAAAAATATATTAATAAACACCTATTGGTTACGTAAATGGAACTAAAACAATAACAAATAATTTAGTTATTTAGACTATATATTCTAGCATTAAATATTTTTTATCTTCTTATTGAAAAATATGAATAATATTTTAAACTTTGTACAGAATTATTTTAAATAGTACATTACAGTTTTCCGATTTTTCTTTCCTATGGCACAGACGGTCGTACCTTATTATAAAGTGTAGTATAATAAATTTTTCGGTGTTTTCTTCTTACGTCCTGCAGAAAAGAAAAACAGAAGAATTATTTGCACTTGTGTAAATATTTAAAAATTGGGGAGATCCCTGCTTGCTCCGAACGTTAACACAAAATGAAACCTTCTAAAAACATATGTTATGTTTTATTTATAATAAAGGTGTACGATTAATAGTAACCTCAAAACTAAGATGGTACGGTAAATAATGATAAATTTTCAAATCAAATTATTTCTTATATTTGATAAAAGCTATTATAATCATGGTTAAAAGAACCAGCAATGCTCAGGTCTACACTTTAAAACCCTAATTTAAAAGCTAGAAATACAAATATAGGCCTAATTGCTTAACATTTTTAAATCAACTGTTAATGGAAATATTGGAGCAAACACTATATTATCTGTTATTTTATTCAATTGGTTGCTATAGTAATAAATGTAAATACATGTGTTGCTTTATCATTCTAGGCCTAACCTAAGAATTTTTTCCGACTAAATTTACAAATATTGAATTAAAAATTGGTTTTTATCGAAATGAATATCCATGGATACCCTATGTTACTCATGGATAGTGTAGCTTTTTATTAGTAAAACTATTTTTTCAATCGGTTCAGTAATGCAAAGATTACCCCCTACATAAAAAAAAAAAACTCTAGGTACCTCTTTATAATATTAGTATAAACTAACTGTGTATTTAGGTTGATGTTAAACACTTGATAAGTATTGCCGACGTTGCACGATAGAAAAGTTGAAATTGAACACAGTTTGTGACAAGCACTATAATATGGATTAGTTAATTCATAGCGCACAACCTATCGGATATAATATGTACTCATTTGTAGAACCAGCAGCGGCTAGAACTAAATACAGTAGATTATATCAAAATACACTTTGTTTATCCCTTTTAAATTTTAAACTGACTCAGAACTGCATATATAATAATGAAACAAATACTGCTGAAATTAACGTTTATCACAGAAGATATATAAGTAAACGTAAAGTTAGTTTTAATTCAGTTTTGAATTAAATATTCGTTAAAATGTTAACTTTTTACTTTAAGTATGTGAAATTTTTAATTTGCATTTTAAAATATTTGGGATATTGTAGGGTGGTGTAAAATATCAATATTAAACCTTACGAAACGTTGTTAAATCTAGAAACTCTGTAGCTTAAGTTGTTTCATAGTTTATTCGGTAGATGAGAAACAGTTTTCAAAATGCAAATAATAATATATAGTAGTTATATCATTGAAAATTCTCGGATTTTAGAGATTATGTGGATAAATACATTTAGTTTCATTTAGGTTGTATGTATACCTACTTGGCTCTGAAAAAACAAACAAATGATTATTTAATTATTATAATTTTCCATTTCCAGTGTAGAATAATGTAACTTTTTTAAGCGTTTACACAAAAAATGGGGCCATAAAAAAGTTAGTTTCGGTTTATCCAACCATTTTGAAACGATTGCAGACGTCTCCGGTGGATATACAACAGAATGTTAATAAGTCACCTTAATAGATTTTAAGTTAAATATACTACACAACTTACGGACATTTTTACATATATGATTTTAATTTCCCCAAAATGCTACATTTTGTTGGAAAACTTTACAAAAAGATCCCAAACTGTACATTTTTTAAAGGATTTAACTGGTAAGACTTAAGTTACCAAATGTGACTACAATACTGCTTAAGAGGAGAAGGGTTTGTAAAATTAAAGTTGAGTACGTTTAAGGTTGCCAGTTTTAATTTACAAAAAGTACTTTTTTCGATTTATTTACTTTCAAAATAATATTTAAATTGTGTAACACTCATTTTACATTAGAGCAAACTTTTTAAGCTTGGGATTTAAAACGAAATTTTATTTTGAATTGGTGGGGTTGCAACTAAACAAATTGATTAAGAGAAGTTTTCAAGGATGTTTCCTTGTCATTTAACATGATATTACCTGTTAGGTAGCAGGTAATAGTACTTAGTGTTATTGTTCACAGTCGGTTTTATTTATTGACACCATCTTCAAGTTAGCTAAATTTAATTTACTTCTCAATATGTGCTTTTTGGACCACCTAAACCTCTTACTTTACAATTTGACCTCAGTCTTTAATGAAATAATATATACTTTTCTTGATACAGAGACAAGGATTTTATTGTAAAAAACAGGGATATTCGATTAAGACTATCTGTACCATTAACCTAAATTATAAGTTATATTTGCATGCTAATTACTATGGTTGAAAACCCATTTGAGTTATACCAACAATTAATTTCCCACATTGCAAAGCAAAGTGTTGTGCCCGACGTCTAGTTAGATGCATTACATTACTTAAGTCTTAATAACGACACCAAAAAGGAAAAATAAGGAGTATTTTCTGGTACTTTGCTTTAACTTTAGTAGGCCTAAATACGAATTCTATATATATAAAAATGAATTGCTGTTCGTTAGTCTCGCTAAAACTCAAGTACGGCTTGACCGATTTGGCTATTTTTGGTCTTAAAATGTTTGTAATAGTTCATAGAAGGTTTATACGTAAAGAAAAGTTTCCCGAAAAAGTTTCAAATTTGGAAGAAACCGAACAGCATATATTGTATGAACTCAAAACCATAGCTCACAAAAACAGCTGTTCGTATAAAAAGCTTATGTTTGTTTAGATGTATTACCATAGCAACATTACTTAGCAAATTTATAATCACTTTAATACTCTTCAAAACCAACAGCTTTTTAAGGTTAGATTGAAAAACTATAAACAAACACAAATAAAAATGCTTACAGAATTATAATTTAACTCAAACATTGGTTATTAAATATCTATATAGGCCTACTTAGAGATATGCTGCTTAAAATATTGTTTATATAAAATATATCATAACTATGAAGTTTTTTATACTTTTCAAAACATATTTTCGCTATCAATAATAATAATAACAAACAAATTATTTGACACCATGCATAACCATAAACATACACGAGTTTAAACATATTTTATTGAAAACTAAACAAACCATCTGAATTAAACTAAATACCATTAAAATATCACATTCGTAGCTTTATTTTGATATATACTGTATATTGTATATTTAAATACTTAACAATATATGTTCTTATACTAATTTGGCCTATACATTTAAAATTACAAACTCTATTTGAACCAGTTTGTTACATCCTAAATTAACGCGGATGTTACAAAGTGATTCAAATATCTTTTCTACGATCCCCAGCTAATTTAAACCCTCGCTAAGAAAGAGTTAAAAGAAATTCGAAATTTTAGGGTGGTTTGGGGAGGGGGGTCAAAGTTACTAAAAATCCCTATAAGAACGAATTGGAATGAAATTTGGTACGTAGCTTCCTCTAAGGCCGTAAGTGCTCGCAACATTGTCAATGAAATTAAGTGAAAGTCAAACTTAGTAAAAACTATAAATTAAAACGATATATTTAAAGCTTTTTCATGTTGAATATGTATACATGATCTTATATTTTTTATGACGCGTAATTAGAATGTTATTTATCGTATAATATATATATTATTATTATAATATAATACAATATTATATTTTTATTGCTCAGTAAAGTTAGACAAAATTTTTTTTCTATTTTTACAACAATATACTTTGTTTTATATACAGAAACTTTAGACCCATAAATCAAAATAATACTGACTGTCTTGTCACATACCCCACAGAAGTATTTATGTCACACGGTCTTATTCATTTCTGTAGCCATTATTAATAAAGTAAGAGTAAAAAATTAAAGATTGCTAAATATTCCATCAAAATATAATATATATTTATTTTTGAACAAATTAAAGGCGGCTAAAATGTGAAGGGTTTTATTAAATTTACCTTTTACCATTCTTTTTTCTATCAATTTAAGCAAAACAATATCGAAAGACAAAACTGTTTTGCAGGAAGTGACATGTCAATTGTTTCAGTTCCATGACAATCTTTTTAAATATCAGACACGTTCTAAATTTTACTTTTTTATTATAAGATTTTGTTTAAATTGTTTAAGGTTTGATTTAAAATGTAAATTGACTTTATTGCCGTTGTCTTAAATAGAGACTGATTTATTAAACAGTTTTATGATATCGACTTTAAATTCGACTTTCACTTTTATCTGCATATTTTAAAACCTTCGACAACTTTTAAGTCGATAGTAAATTTAAAGATAAAAACAAAAATGATTTTATTTAGTTTTCTTATTTTCAATTTTCTACTCAAGTACATATTTGTTCCATCTAAAATTATGGTAATTAAAGAAAAAGAAAATATATTGCTACTGAAGATGACTACATTACTGCACATTTATTAAATGCTAGAGTCTTTAGCCCTTGCGCTGTCTTGCTCTTAAAAATTAATTTCATATAGACCTACGAGTAATTCTTACATTAATTTCCTTTCTGCAACTTTTATAACATCGGTGAGTGCCGTGACTAAATTGACTTATACAGCTATTGCAAAATATATATAGTTACCCGGATAAGTTGCTTCTGCTACCCACTTTAACTTTATTTTATTTAGAAACAGATCGCCTTGTTTAACGTTGCTTAGGAGTACCGCTTTTTCTTTATTTATCACGAGTGCGGATCGGCTACAATTTCGGTCCAAGTCCTCTGAGAAATATTCTCCAGTTCTGTAGGTGATTTTTTAAAACGAACGACATCATAAATAAATCTTATATTCGTTTATTTATTCCATAAATTTCAATTCCTAAATTATGCCAATCTAACTTACAGAAAACTTTTTCTAGTATCGCATTAAAAAGTTGACTACTTTCGTGCTTAAGAATAATTTTTAATATAATAACTAACAAATCCAGGTACAATATTATCTATCTATTTTTAAACTGCTTAAAACATTTCTACAAGCTGCAGTTCAAAATCTGATGATATAGGTTTTAAAGTTTTTTTTTATCAAACTTTGCAGGATCGAACTCGAGCTATCGTTACTGGCCTAGGAAAGTAACTACACTTGCATCAAAATATTCAGGAAGTTTTACGTACATTTTACAAAAAAAACATATAGTACTTGCTTTATTTATGTGCCAAAACTTTCCATATAAAGCTATACAAACTATTGGGTCCCTCTTTTATTTATTTATTGTTTAATTTTACTGGCTGTATTTAGTGAATGCAAAGTTATGAAATAAAAACTAATAAACACTAAAAAAACTCTAAAAAAAACAATCAATTCTACGTCAGTCTACTCCATAGGCGTTTGTTTAATTTAATGTTACTTTAAAACTACTGGGCTGAAAACAGCAACCATGTTAGATAATTATTGTACTTATTCCACTTTTGTGTTGTTTTTAACAGATTAAACAATATAATAAGAATAACCAAAATACAAGTAAATTGTTACATGTTTCTTGCAAAAAAGGATTTGAGAAAGTGTTCCCTGTATGACATTTAATAGAGGGGAAAATTTGTTATTGTATTTATAAATTGATGTTATGCAAAATATTATGATAAAGTTGAGAAAAAACTAAACATATTTATTACAATATATAAAAATTTCCAAGGACTTGTAAGTGGGAAAATAATACACTTATTTTAGTGCAATGTTACACTAACTAAATTTTAAGATAATTGTAATTTACATTAAAAGTCTCTATAACTGCATTACACCAACAAGTAAAACAAACAAAATGGTGACTCAAAATTTAATAGAAGTTATTTAGTATAAACTATAAACCAAGATGTTCATCTGGTACGACCTCAATTTTATATGGAAGTTTGTCTGAACAAAAATCTACATAAGTTAGAAATAATTCCACAGTCTAATCGTACTTTGGTTCGACAATAAAGTTAGAGTTTTATATAAATGCATCAATAGAATTACATGCAATTTCAACTTTAGTAGCCTCACTTCGCAGTTTAATCTCGCTCAGAGACAATTTGCAATAAACATTAAAGCTTCTTACCGTGTAATGAATCTTAATTTACCTATTTATATTCTCTATCTAATACCTCCAAGATTATATATTGTACTACTTTTAACATTAAGTTGTCTTTCTTGTGGAATAAAATTTAAAGTTGATTTATATAATACAGTACTATTTGAAAAAATCTGTTCAATGAGCTTATTAGGCAATTAGTATTATTGAACTTAATATAACATAAGCATGTGTGTAAACGATCATTAATATGTATTCAACACATAATATAACATTTAATGCATATGCGTTTCCGGCTATACTAGCACACGTACAAAAAAGACAGACATACAAATAAATGTGTAACTCTTTCATAAAACTGTTTTACCATAAGTTAAGCTGATTAAAAACCTTTTGCTTCTTACAATTTTGGAGTAGTAATTCAAATTAAATGAACTCGTGAACGTAGGTGATTATGACAATGTTGATAGTGTATTAGTGTATACAATTTTAAGTGGGAAAAATACCGAAGGTGGACTAAGCAAACAGCTAAGAGACCTTCATCACATAAATCTTATTGCACATGCAAACATTTTTAATAAACTTAAATATCTATTGCAGAAAAAGAGATATAACTTGAAACTGAAGTGGTGTACCCTTCAAACCAAACATTCCTGCAAAATTTTATCCAAATCTGTTTAGTAGTTTCGGAGGAGTAGAGTTTAAAAATAAAGCCGGTGAAGACGGCTTCGCCCAACTACATCCATATTCCAAAGAATAAAATAAATATTTTTTTATAGATGTACATTCAAGTAAAATTTATATCATATTGTTTCCTGCGGTTCCCTTCAAACTCTGGTACAGTTTTAGTACAATATATGCCTAATCAGTATTTTATACAGAAGGACAAAGGACAAAGTATGAAACAAAATATTTAAAATAAATGCTAAACAATGTCGTCGCACCTTAAAGAAAATATCGTAGCACATGATAAGTAAGAAAAACAATGTAGGTTGCAATTAGACAGCCCTTACTACATTGCACTGATTGCAACTCAATTGGAAGGAAAATAAATGACCTGAATGGAACGCTTTCAAATAAATTTAACTTCACTGTCTACGCATGTTTAGCTTTTAGCTTCATTAATATTATATACAGAAATCTTGAACGTCAGTCATAACTGAAAATTCAACAGATAGGAGAGGTAAGAGGTAAAAGGTAAGAAAACTTACACGATTTTCATAAAAGACTGAGGAAGAAATCAAATAACCTCACCAATAAACTTAAAAGGTTATAATATAATAACAATTTTAATTAAAAATTTGTGTAACTCATTAGGAGTACCCTCTGTTTTATTGATACCAATAAATTTCAGACATTTTGCAAACACAAGAAATGTGTTTAGACAATTAAACATTAAAGTAAATGAATATGTAACTCCTGAATAACATTTTTAGATAAATATAAGCATTAAAAAAATAAATAATGTGATTAAATAAATACGAATAAGTAGAAATGTTATTTTAACCCTTTATTCATAGTGAAATATGTATATATGCCTTAACAATTTTCAATTCCGAACTACAAAATATTTATTTGCTCAGAATGACTCAAGACACTAACTTCATATAGGCTACTCTGAAAAAACTTGTTCTACTCCCAAGAAACCATGTTGTCTATATTGATTTAATTAATAAACTTTATAAAAATATCACAAACGTCAGTTAAAAAATAGCCATTTATTAGTTTCTTACTAATGCTCTCAAATGCTCTTACAAAAGTTTTCAATTTAAACATATTATAAAATATACACACAGCAAATAAATATTTTTTAGCAGAATTGGATTCCTAATTTTTTCCCAGTATTATCAATTAAACATTTGTAGAATCACTTATAATCACTTGATACTTATGTTAGTGCAATGTTTTTTATTTATCAGGTGCATAAACTAATGTTTTATGTTAATATGTCCATGTAATCTCTGTGTAGCGCACGCTAAAATATGCATTTTTAGGTACTGAAATAGGTTTCTCTAATATACGTAATAAAAAGCAGCAAGCATAAAGAAACAATTGAAATGATGATTAATGACGATGTCTCATGACCTGCTGAAGTTACCGAACCGTATAATACATGACTTCATCCTTTGCTCTTAGATATTCTTGGGTCGTTTGCTACTTACAAAGTTTCTCCATGCTTCAGTCAACGCAGATGTCTCTTTTTAGTTTTATTAACGGACGTTTACCCTGCCAATCCCATTATGTTTTAAATGTGTACCTTTTACTGAGTTTTTGTATTATAAATGCTAGAGCAATGCCAGTACATTCTAACAAAAGACACAGTTCTCTACTGCATTTCATGTTTATTTTATGAAGTATCCATTACGTATATTTATATATACATACATAATGGTGTTTAACAGGGTTTCAAAATTGTATATTCTTCTTGATTTTCTTTGCAGTTCTTTGCAGTTGGTTTGCAGTTCTTTGATGTATATTAAATATAACTTAAAAAATCCAAATAAAAATGTTTCTTTTCTGAGTTCATTGATTATTTTAGGGAATACTAGACTGGGTTTTAGTTATTTAAAATAAAATTATATGAAAAGAGACAAAGAACTGGCATTATGTGCGTATGAGTTAAATTTTAAATGTTGGCTATTTATACTTATAGTTAAACTTATTAGAAATATAATACATATATTTTTTTTTAAATTAAAGTCCCAACCCCGCCTCGTCCTTCGGCCTCAGATGGCTGCTTCGCTTCGCTCACAGTTGGAAAATTCGATAGAGAATCTCGTTAATCTTCTGTCAACTAAAATTATGAAACCAGGCTTAAATATACTAACAATAATTTCAAAATTAATTATTATAACCTCAAATACATGCTTTAGAAACGTGATATGCTTTCATTACGATTTTAGTCCTAGTTCTACTATCTTCTGTCAACTAAAGTTTTGAAACCAAGCCTAAATATAGTAAAAATTATTGCAGGATTAACATAACCTCAATACTGTATTTCAGAAATGAGCCAGGTCTATATTGCGAAATTGACTATTAAAATTTATCCATCTTTGCCAAGTTTACCTTTTTTTTAACAAAATAAATTGTTAAATCAGGCCCAATCTAATTCCAACGTGCTAAAACTGTATAAATTAGCTTGATTTTTAAATGTAGTAATTAAAAACTATCCAATGAACAGCTGCTGTTGGATAATACTCAATCTCAGTTCTATTCCACTCAATTTCCAACGTGCTAAAACAGTATAAATTGGCTTGTTTATAAACAGCTGTTTTGATCGCTTTCTACGGCATTTAATTGCATTGAAACAATTATTCAAATAAATTTGGAAAAAAATAGTGTCTTCAGCTGAGGAGTAATTGAATTTAGACTAAGTTCAATATAAAATCAAAGATGGCTGCGTTTTTTCATAAAGTGGATGGAAAATGTTGGCACTCGATCTTAAAATAAATTTTCTACCTAAGTGTAATTTAAGTGTGCAAACCCCCATGCTTGTGTGCTAACTGCTGCAAGCATTAAGTTCCGAAGTTATGCTATTTACTTAAATAGGATTATAATTGCAATTGAGGCTAAATTTCCGTACAAGTTAGGTCATGCGAAGTAAAATATCTCAAAAGCAAGTAAACCGTTGTTGAATTATTGTTTATTATGAAAGTATGCTAGCTTTGTTTAAGAAATATGAAAGTTAAATGTTTAATATTGGTTAAATAAATATTTGTACCTGTGTACCCGTCTGTGGTATGTAGATCACCCCTTAAAGGCTAAAGCGGTTTCAAAAAACTAAGTTTTCATCATCAGGCTCAACACAATATGTCGGATTATTCCATTAGAAGTCCGGTGGCTATAACACAGGAAAAATGTTTAATATTAAATCAGTGTTAATATAGCTATGTAACAACTTTAAAATACGCTTTATTGACATTTTTGTGACACACAAATTATTATCTCTGGTTCTCCTCTGACTAAGATTTAACATTATTTGTTCCTGTTTCTGAACATAATTCCAGTATTTACCTATTGCTATTTGTTTACATTTCTAGTTTATATTATAGTAAGCGTTTATTGTCTACATTCAAAGTATAATTTGTCAATTTATTTAACTATTACTAGCATGTTTAAATAAATAAAAGCGTGAGTTTAAAATATTTGCGATTAAACTCATTGATTTAAATAGGCCTACGTTTAAAATGTCTAATCTTTTGATTTGTTTTTCAAAATGTATTACAGGTTTTGTGTAAATTATAAAATAATAGGGTCTGTACATTTATCATATGAAAATCCCTAACGACGTAGACTCAGCTAGATAATTATAGTTTGTTGTTTGTAAGATAAATTATTTCTTTTGAAGAACGAAGTAAACAATAAACGACGACATGTAACAGCTTATTACGTCCACTAGCTTTATACTTAGACAAACATTAAACAAATATTAACATGTACAGCTAATCCACAGTATAATAAGGAAGCTTTTACTGGTTCCCTATGCTACGTACTAACACATGCGCGTAGACTGTCTATGACGTATGCGAAGGAGAGAGTAGAATTGGTTGTTTCTTCTCAACTGCCAGTTTGAGAAGGCGGACAGTTTCATTTCTCGTCTCAATCAGGCCAACTCATGCTCCGTGGCTAGAGAAAATGTTACTTATATACACAGTATGCACTGCTCATGTGTTTGGAGTATGTTTAAATTTTCTTCTGACTTAGGCCAATTTGCCCTACCGCATTCTAAAGAAGTTTCACTTCATAAAATAATATCTTTCTTACAAACCTTGTTTTTTTATTGTAAATTAATCATTTGTGACACTAAGAAGTTACACTTTAAATTTTAACGTTATGAAAATAGCGTTAAAACAATTTTTGTATTATAAAACCACTCACACCAACGTTAAACGTTAAATAAAATATGGAATCTCGTATACAATCTTCTATAAAACTTTGTGGTACTTTCGTAATTAAATTTATATCAGATTTAGTTTTATACAAATCCTGTCATTATGTTTCAGTATTTCTAGTTAAGTACATTTGACAAGAATCACACTCTAAATCAGCGCTGAAACTGAAGCAGATTCAAGTGTAAAATGCCCATGAATATTTAAAACGTCAAGTTCCCTCAGGAGCGTCTGCGTTGGGGGACCGTCAAACGGCAATCTTTTGTTGGCCAAGTCATAAAACCCTTAATGGATTCTCCGGAGTGAGTTTATTCGTATTGCTGAATGCACATTATTGTAGAGTACGGTTTTATTTCGCAATATATATTTATTTCCGTCTATAACGTAATATATACAACTTCCACTTTTAGGTGATCTGCGTTTAATTGCAAAATGAATTTTAACTATCAATATTGTGATAGATTTGGGTATTACAATGTACGTAAATTGACGAATATAAAATTAGTTCTTAAAGTGGATTTTTAATTTGTTTTATTTCTCATCATAACAGTTGCCAACGGTTTTACTCAAAATAGAAATACGTTTAACCTTTATTCACTACACGTTAAAAATAACCAACTAAACAGAAACTGGAATTTATGGGCAGCGAAACTACATATTGCAAATTACATTGCATTAAAATGT
Organism: Philaenus spumarius; assembly: GCA_018207615.1. Taxonomy (NCBI): domain Eukaryota; kingdom Metazoa; phylum Arthropoda; class Insecta; order Hemiptera; family Aphrophoridae; genus Philaenus; species Philaenus spumarius. Next base: position 159,280 of record JAGFPH010002604.1, on the reverse strand, counting down.
ATAAATATATTTAGCAATATTAAAATATCTTTCTGTACATTTCCGACCACACCTGAGTCTTTACATGAGCTACGTAGTTTTTATGTCCGGCAGATAATTATTATTTTAACAAACTCAATAGTTGTTTAATTGTATATTATATAAAGTTGTTGGCAGATGATTTCAAAAGCTGAAATAAAAATACAATACAATATACCTTTATTTTTGAAATTTAATCCCTAACTTGTCAAAGTATGTATTATTTGCAACAATGGCTGTCATAGCTGAGATTACTATACCTTGTTTAACGAGAGTTTAAAGTGAAGCACCTCCCAATACAACATTTATGGGTAGGGCAGACAGTGTCACACGCGGACCTACTGCAGGGACGAACGGGAACGTTAGGGTGTTCTAGTGAAGAGAATGCTTGTTTACTAAGAACTACTGTGAATCATACGCAGAGTCGGCCGTCCCACACGTGATGTTCGTTTTCCTCATTGGCCCAAATCCAAACATCAGCCATTGTAAGGTGGTGCTTCACTTTAAACTCTCGGAGAACAAGGTATAGCTATAGTCATACTGACACATTTAGCCAAAATTTTAAATTGCTTTCGAAAGTTACGAAATATTGTGTCAAAAAAACAAAAAAACAATCATAATAAAGCTAGCCATTCACGGTCCGATTTGTAGTCCGATTTCCGATGTAGGATCCGATGTAGGAGCGTGATGGGATTGTTAGACGACGAATTGGATGATCGGACAAATCGGAGTCCCAGACCACACTACTGTCCTGTACACACGAGTGTAGACCTGGAAAGAACGCAACCCGCGCGACACAGTGCTTTGGTTTTGCCCTGTCACTTATTTTAAATGCATTTCTAAAAACATCGGTCTGCATCTCTTCTCTTGAAAACACGGAAGTTCTCTTTATTAAAAATTAGTAAGCGTGTTTATCACAATAGTATTGAAGGATATTACCGAGGTGATCCACTAGGATTTGAAAGTCGGCATTTCTGAGAAATCGGAGGGTTGATAGGTCCACGAAACATATTAGTGACATGGCTAGTACAGCCGTGGCCAACGGCACCAGTCTTAGCGCCTGTAAATCTCAGGTCCACACTCTTGAGTACCACGCAGTACAAGATGATCCGACTTCCAACTTCCGACGGAGTCGGACTGTGATTGGGGTGATCGTCCGATTGCGTCAGTTTAAACTTTGATTTTGCTGTAGTTTGATCTTCCTTTTCCCCATATACTTTGTAAATTTTTACTTCTATTATAATGGATAATAAAAGGTTTTTGGAATTTATTTAATTTTACCGGGAGAATAGGTGTTTGTGAACACAAGTGATGCAATGTATGCAAACTAACATGTTTGTGAGCGTTTTCGCGTCACAAAAAATAAATAATAATTTCTTAACCTATTGAAAAATATAGATGAATGTTACTACACTGAAAAAAGTAGGCAGTTGTCTACTATATTTTAAAATATAGGTGATTGTTTAATACCGAAAAAATATAGCCTAGGTGATTGTTTAGTATACTGAAAAATGTAGGCGATTGAAAGTATACTGATAAAATATAGGGGATTTTTTAGTATAGTGAAAAATGCAGGCGATTGTTTACTATACTGAAGAAAATAAAGGTGGTTGTGTACTTTATTTAAAAATATAGGTGATTGTAAGTATACTGACAAAATATAGGGGATTGTTCAGTCAAATTATTTGCGTATAGTAATTGTTGGACATTTTGATACAACTAAAACAATTTACAAGGAAATAAGACAGAATTGGAAAAGTCAGTTGGATTGTAAGTTGGATGGTAAGTTGGATCGTGAGTGGTGAAACGCATCCAACTTGCAGTCAACTCGGTCGTCCTACAAATCGGACCGTGAATGGCTAGCTTAAGGGTCGGCTCTAGTAAAACAGAAAGCAACCTGCGACTCCAGCGTAGCGGCGGTAGGTTACGCGGACATTGCTCATCCTAAATCCATTTAAAACCCGCAATTGTTCAAATAGCGTATTTTTAAAATACCTAACTCTTGGGGACAAAATTCTTCATCCGAATGGCTTGGTAATTTTTCGCTATAACTAATAGTTACAACGAAAAAATATTTAAAATCACCCTATAGCGGCGCGGCGGTAGGTTATACGGACATTGCTCATCCTAAATCCATTTAAAACCCGCAATTGTTCAAATAGCGTTTTAAAAAAAATACCAATATTCCTCATGCGAGACGAAATTCCTCATGCGAGTGGCTTGGTAGTTTTTCGTTATAATTAATAGTGACAACATAAAAAAATACTAAAAATCTATGTTTTAAATTGTTAATAAATATTAAACTAAATGTTTTTCTTAGTTTTGGAAAAGCCATTTGCATGCATATTGGCCATAGCTTTAAAATGACATATCGTTCATAATTATCCGATCAAAAATAAAGGAAACATTTGGATTTTAATTTAACATTAGTCTTATGGAGTGTCAGGCAACATGGCCAACAGCTAGAGCCGACCCTTAAGTTTACTGTCGTGACACAGTTTACAACGATTGATAGTAATTAAACAAGCTGAGCTTAAACAAATTAAAATATGTCAAAATATGAAATTATCTGACCAAGTGATATAGAGTAGGCTAAACAATATAAAACAAACTAATTAAAATATAAAAACGAATATCCAGTTGTCAATAAATATAGCTAAGTAACAATAAAACATACTAAACATACTCTAAATAACTTTATTAACTTCATACACTGTACTATCGTACAAAACATAACATTAAAATACTCAAAGGGGTGTGTTTATGTGGCAAAAATCTCTCAAACGACTTTAAACTTTTAACAGAAATGTTTTTCTTTTACTAAGTAGCAATTCAATTTATCGAATATTTTATGTTGTTTTTACAAAGTCACAAAGTGATATTCATTTTAATTTTCTATGCTTCACAAATGATTTAGCTAAAACTGACAATAACGAAAACTTTCAGCATAGGCCTATTGAACATTTTTTATACTTTACACATATTTTCCTCTTCAAATAAAACAATTTACTTTAAATGAGAAATTCACACACATATCTCCTAATACTTATTTATATATATAAAAGCCAAATACCACTCATTCACTGACTCATCACGATTTATCATAAACTACCAAACTGATTGGAACGAAATTTAGTATGTAGCTTCCTCTAGGTGCTGGCTAAGAAAGTGATTAAAAAAAATCGAAATTTTAGGAGGGGTTTGGGGGTGTCAAAGTTATTAAATCACGATTTCTTCAAAACTACCGAACGGATTGGAATGAAATTTGGTATGCAGCTTCCACTAGGGCCATAGGTGCTCGCTAAGAAAGTTTTCAAAAAATGCTAAATTTTAGAGGGGTTTGGTGGGGGTCAAAGTTACTGAAAAAAACTACCGAATGGTTTAGAATGAAATTTGGTATGTAGCTTCCTCTAGGGTTCTAGGTGCTCACTAAGAAAGGTTTTCAAAAAATTCTAAATTTTAGTGAGGTTTGGGGGGGGTTAAAGTTACTAAAAAACTACCGAGTGGTTTAGAATGAAAACTGGTATATAGCTTCCTCTAGGGCTCTAGTTGCTCGTAAAGAACGGTTTTCAAAAAAATAGAAATTTTAGGGGGGGGGGGGGGGTGGGGGTCAAAGTTACTAAAAATCCCCGTAAGAAATGCTTAGTTTAATATATTTATTGATATATATTTTTTGTTAATTTACATTTAACTTTGATTTGTCTATTCGCACAAAGCCGGATTGGGCCGTTCGTAATAAATTAAATACTGGTAAAAGAGAAACAGGTTCCCTTTAAAACTGTAGTAAATAACAGAGAGTCGTGGAAACATAAGCCTGTCTTTGTTACTTTACATTTATGAACTAATATAGGGATTACGGCAATAAATATAGATTTATCCTCGGTATTTGGGCTTAACGTGAGGCACTCTAACGGTTCAAATTGGTTTCGCGGAGAATAAACTTTTTCATCAAGAGTTTATTAAAAATGCATAGTACGTTGAACAAATTGCTTGACATCTACCGACCAGAGAAGCAGTTCCAAGTCATATAGGGTGTAACCCCAATCTGCAGGAGGGTAATACCATTTGCTGTACTACTGTACCGTATGCACCCCACACATCCCCTTCTAAGATTACTCAAAACCTTGCACTAAAGCAATAAACGTGTATAGGTGTATTTCAGAAGATAAGGCTTTAGTTATAGCTTTGTGTTCACCAAGGGGAGAAACATTCTGGATTTTCGTAATCTTATTAAGTATTGATTGTTTCCCCCTCATACCATTTCTTCACCACTTCGACGTACACACACTCATTTTCACTCATATTGAGTATACATTTGATTGAATTTTAAACAGGAAGGACTGTAGATACACTAGTAAATAGGAGTTTCACTAGCAAGCATAATATGGAAGTACCTGGGTGATAGGGCATTGGTCAGTATTTGGTTTTGTAAAATAGTTTTTTTAGGAAAATGTATGTAAATACGAATCTCTTACTGAATAAATATGAATATTTTTCGATCTTACGTACATATGAGATGTTTATTTAAATTTTTAAAAAAACATGTGTGCAATTATTTCAACAGAAGTAAAACAGTTACTTAGCGTATTTTTGCAGATACAAAACCTAACGTATTCGAATCCTGACGTCCAAAAACCTCTATCGGTGCATAGAGGTACATGTAGGTTATGTAACCTGTCCAACGAATAGACCATATTTGATATCGTTTATGTAATTTAGAAATAACAAATAATAATTATAATCATTAGATAAATTAGATTACCTTTATAGAAATGCAAAGAATGCAGAAACTGGTGAAAAGGTTTTCAGAACGGTTAATAAGAGCACGAAAATAATGTTTTAGTTACTTTCGGTGTTTGAATGAAGAAATAAGTTTAAAATTATACCACCTGATACATTGTTAATGATTTATGTGTGGTAAATCGTATCTAATTAAACGAGCAATTCTTGTATATTTTCTATTCGCCTATACTAAGTGACTTCAAATGTGGTATATAAAAGAAGTTCAGAGTTTAAATTTTATGCCCATTTTTCCGAATTTATGCGCATTTTTACAGACATAAGACCTAGCGCATTCGATCCCTGACATGAAAAAACCCTATATGCAAATTTTCATCAAAATCGTTAGAGCCGTTAGCGAGATCACCGAAATAAATTTATAAAAAAATATACAAGAATTGCTCGTTTAATAAGATAAGATTAACCTAACCACCATTGCTAGAAATAATATGGTATATACTTTAATATCAAGTTTGATTATTATGTAATTAACCTAACCACCATTGCTAGAAATAATATGAGATATACTTTAACCTCAAGATTGATTAATAAAATTAACTTCGATTTCATTTTAAATAGACTTGTTACTCCTCTTTTGTGCTCCTTATTTTATGCGATTTGGGCAATTGCAATACATTTATTTAGTATTCAGCATTTTATGTCTTTAAAAAAAAGCATAAGTTAAACATTTTTCTATGCCGGTTATTGGATTTTTTTGGCTAACGAACTCGTCTGAGCTGCTTAAAAACCCATCGTGTGTACCAAATTTGGATAAAATGGACGTAAAATGCGGAGTGTTAGCAAATATATATACTTATATAAATAAAAAATTTTAATGACACTTCAAAGCATTTTCTGGGGACCATGATCATTGCTCATATACCAATCCCCATAAGAGTCACAGCATAGTAGGTCATCTTTCCCATTTAAATTCGCAAAATATTTTTACATTGAATAGAACATTCAATAGGTTCTTTTTGATATTTCAAAATTACTTTAGTTTGAATAAATATTATAAACAATATACAGGGTGATCTAACTCAAGGAGGTCACCATTGGGATATCAGAAAGTATTAATTTTACAGCAAACTTAAGTAGGGAACCTTTCCTTGTTTTTTTTTTTTGTTTTTTTTTAGAAATTAAAAAATATGTAGTTAAAATATTTTTAAATGACCGCCATTTTCCAAGATGGCGGTCAACTTTGAAATTTCTTATGGAAACCCCTATTTTTTATGACGGACTGTTTTTACATGCAATTTTAAGACTTTTTTTATAAACTTAACCGTTTAGCCGCTAGGAGTGCAACTCAAAGTGCAATATTTTTAGAATGGAATGTTAAAAAGCTGTTGCAAATTCACAACCACTTTATTTTTTACAAAAAACGTACTTAAATTATTTTAAAAAATCACTAACGCAACCGCTGTGTATTGTGTAAGTGCAAGTACAGCCCACTTACACAGTATAACAACAGTAACTCATGATTGTGTTGCTAGGCAATAACCAGCTGTTTCATTGTTGCAAATTTTCTCTTTTGTTTTTGCCTCGTCTAACCTCGTGATTGCTTTGTTAGAGACATTATTACTGTTAACCAGCATCTGTTGTAGTTTTGAAGATCAAATTTATATCGGTTTTGTTTCATTGTAGTTCATACTAGATTTCTTTCTGTGGGGACACTTGAAGGATGAACTGTATAATTCGGTATAGGTAATAGGTATAATTCGGTGGAAAAAATCTGCAACAAAGTGATGGACATTTTGCATAGCATTCACCATAACTCGTTAGCACGAACCGTAAATGACTTGCACAGGCGGGAGCACACATGTATTTATGAAGTTGGAGGACACTTTGAAAACCTGCTTTAAGTCTTAATTAATTAAGTCATCTTTACTGCCTTTTTTGTCCCAAAACATTTTGTTAGCGTGATACAAAGGAGAATCTTACAATACTATGCACGTTTTACGATGTAGGAGAAGAAATCTCTAAAAATAGTACAGTTGTCATGTAAGTTATTTAGTAACTTTTAACAATAATTTAAGTACGTTTTTTGTATAAAATAAAGCATTTGTGAAATAGCAAGAGCTTTTTTACATTCCATTGTAAAAATATTGCACTTTCGGTTAAAGTTATTGTTTATAAATAGTAAAACTTGAATCTTTAATAACTGTTGATATAAGAGTTTCTGAAATTTTCAGCGCTCCTAGCGGCTAAACGGTTAAGTTTAAAAAAATCACCAAGAATAAAAAAGTCTTAAAATTGCATGTAAAATCCAAATCCGTCATAAAAATATGGGTTTAAATAAGTAGACTGCCATATTGGAAAATGGCGGCCTTTTAAAGATATTTTAACTACATATTTTTTAGTTTCTTAAAAAACAAGGAAAGGTTCCCTATTTAAAGTTTGTTGCAAAATTAATACTTTCTGAGATCCCAATGGAATCATCCTGTATAGAAGCAATCCTATTACTTTAAATGAGCAATCTTGTATCTATCTTTGTATCTTTGTATCTTAATCTGTCACGGATCTCGAAAACGGTTCTTACGATTTTGATGAAAATTTTCATACAGGGGTTATTTGACGTCAGGAATTGAATGCGCTAGGTCTTATGTCTTCAAAAACGGGCATAAAATCTGACAAATGCGCATACAATTTAAAATCTGAACTTCCTTTTATACCACCTTTCAAGTCACTTAGAAGGCGAACAGGTACAGCTTCTTTTTATACCTCCTTCAAAGTCACTAAATATTCGAATAGATACGTTATAGATACAATCCAGATATTAAAAATACTGAACTATACTCGTTCACCCAGGTACAAACGAGCCAAAGATTAGCGAAAGCCTTTAGAGAGTTTTCCAACGGTGAGCGAAGCGTCCAGGGGCAGAGCCCCTAATTAGTGCTTATACGTAATAATGACTAACTTAAGGTAACAAGAAAATAGTACTACACATAAGAAGGAAATCGTATTCATGTAAACACAGTTTTAAATTAAGTTAATTTATATCATCGTCTTTCAAATATTCTTTTTGTCGCGGGAGTAGCGTAGGCCTATAGTGCAAGTAAAACAAACGCCAGTATCTACGCTCGAACTCACGCAACTGTGCTCGAGATTCAAACCAAAGCCTTTCATCCAAACTACAGCTGATTAAATACAACATTAAATTTATCATAGCAATATATTGCCTACATCTGGTTATGCCATACAAATACACATCAATTGGTTAAGTTGTACGGTATTTGCTTTGTTGTTTTAAATATATTTCAAAGTTTTAAAATGAACATAACATTTTACTGTTTAGTAATAAACAGCTGATCAATAATCACATAATTAGTTTAACATGTTTTACTTCATTACCAGTAAATTGAAAATAATACTTACTCATACTAATGTCTTAATAATGTATACTATATATCACGAACAGCTAAATAATTGCTTCTGATTACAAAATCAGGTGCTTGCATTCGACTACGAGCGTTTTACATAAATAAGTAATTTCCCTTAGTTGTAGCCTACCTACACCCCTAATCTTCTAATCGTCTATTCCTCCCTTTCCATGCGATAATCCTCGGGGACTCGGTTTCCTTAAATTGCAAGGGAGATGCGAAGGGTGTGTCACATAAACGGACGTAAGGATTTAACGTCCACCCTTGTGCTGTGAATCCATCGAACAAGTAAATTACTTCACCCTGCACCCTCGCACTCTGCTCCATAGCAAAGTATCAATTGTTAACAACACAACAAGCCCTTGTCCGCCTTCGACTGAAATATTCCCCCATCCTGATACCCAGCAAACAAAATAAATTC
>JAGFPH010002604.1:119388-134275 GCA_018207615.1 Philaenus spumarius | reverse complement strand
ATTCCTGAATTACTTACCACTGCTTCAAAACTCACTAATTCCTGAATGACTTACCACTGCTTCAAAACTCACTAATTCCCGTACTGTTATCACCAACAGCAAATACTGCAACAAAACTACCTAAGTGGTATAATGCGGCTTTAGTGCAAATCAAAATGATTGTAATTCGTTATCCAGTTCCTGGGCATTCTTACACCCCTCCAGATAGGGTGTTTGGTGTTATCAGAGGAAAGTAAGGAAGTTGGAAACGATCGTACACCCTGATGAGAACTTTAAAATCTTCAATGAATCAGCTACTGTTACAAGACTAGGAATGGGAATTCAAGTTGGGGATTGGAAGGAGGCAACAGTACGAAATGTGAAGAAGCCGGCTGAATGGCACTTCAAGTTTTCTGCGTGCAAGAGATTTATTTTAACGCGAGGCCTTAATAATACAGGAAAGTTCAAGAGGAGATCACTTGCCTAACTGACTTAGGGAAGTCAAACGATATTACAAAGAGAGGCTGCAGGATCGACAGAATTGTTGCTATAGCAGAACCAAATCATGTTACCGTCAACCACAAAAAGCTAGCAGAGGTGAAGAAGCTCCTTAAAAAGCACTACGGTGAAGACTGGAGAAGCCTGGAGTCCCTAAATTTTAATCCTAGATAAAGACTTTGTAGTATAATATTTGTGACGTGAATTTCATATTAAAGCCTATCAATATCTTGACATTGTCTTCAAAACAATGAAAAAATATAATCTTTTTACAAATATATCAGACATTTATTTAAACTATTATGCCTTTTAATTTACCTCTCTCATAAAATCCTCAAAAGTCTTTATGAAGTTCAACAAACTATCTAAATTCATGCATTACTGCAACAAAACTATCCAAATATGTAATCCTATTCCAAAACTCGCTAAGTTCGTATTTAAACATATTTTTCTTATAATGAAAACAAAACTCATTTAAAACTTTGTATCAGGTGTGTTCTGGTTGTTTGAATAAATACAGATATATATTTGTTGGTGGTATTGAGGGTTCTTGGGTTTAGCTGTAACAGTTTTTTAGTCCTCCTGTAAAATTTGGTAAGATGGAGTTAGTAAGTTTTGGAACTGACTGACTCAAAAGTAAGAGTCAAGAAATTCAAATGGTTTGCAGAATGTTTGGATAAAAATTAATGGATGAAACAGAAAAAATACACTAGCAACAAGAAAGAGTGAAGAAATTAGTAATGTTAAGTAGAAGCTCTATTTCAAAATAGAAATTAAATGTAATAATAATAACTAAATTTATATTTAAAATTATTTTTATAGAAACTATAGGGAACAGGAATATAGAGTAGTCGAAGCGAACGTTCAGACATAAAAACTAGAAACTCTCTGGTGTGTAATAATAACTCATAAATGCATGTAATTCAGTGAGTGGATTCAGCCAGGCTTATGTATGATATTGCGATGGTAAGCCCCTCAAGCGCCTAGAATATCGTTTGTATAGGCTACATTTAGTTTTTACTAATGACTGTCTAATTTTGTATTTCCTCCATGAGTGCACTACATTTAAATTTGCAGAAATATTTTATGTATAAAGTTGGTAACAAATTTCACCATTATACGTTACTGTTTTCAAGTGCCTACTTTGAAAATAATTTTTTCGTTTAAGTTTATAAGCAAACAATTTTAATAAATATCTAAAATCATTTTTTTTTAGAGATATACGAAACATAATTTACAGTAGATGTTCACGAACGATCATTATCTAATTATTATTTTGACTTTAATCATTACCAAACATTATCTTCAACATTCGATGAAAGAGAAGTCATAAATATTGAAGAGGACAATGTGTGGGGTTGTTTCGTCCTGGTGTTACACCCCCTTGACATCAACAAAACCAGACTGACCTTCTCGTAAAAGAAAGCTAATTGTTACTGCCAATCGAAAAACGTGCTTCAAGTTGTTGGATCTTATTGGCCATCGAACTTGTCCAAGCGACTTAAACAATCGATCACAATGGTTTTGTTTAGACAATTCAACTATAATAGTGCAAGTAATATTTATTATCTGTTTTCTGTTAGTCTATGTTTAACTCATTAGGAAGGCAAAAACATTGCATACAGTTCAAGAGTTTGATTCCGAACATTGAAAGAGGAAATCTATAATTAGATACATTTAGTAAAAACAAAGTAATTGTGCTTTAATAACTTATTGTTTTGTTTTCGTAATAAGCATGCAAATATTATTAAACACATTGAATAAATAAATAAATTAAAGAACATTAAATACACATTCTACACCTATAAGTCTTTCTGGTACTATGTAATTTACCTTTTTACATGCTTTTCTTCAATTCACTACCGTTCAACCGGTGGGTGGACCGGTGAGCCTCGGCTCTTTCCGGATCGCCTCGGGCTGCTCCGTATAGCACATCGCGTTACGACTGCGTTCTCGCATACGTATATTAAAACCAAAATATTAACCCTCAGGTGGAGGAGTGGGGGGGGGGGGTGGCTCTGAGGACCAAACATTTTTGGAAAAATCCAATTTATAACTATAACTAAAAAGTAAAAAATAAAATAAATGAAAACAAAATTGTAAACTTGCTTTCCTATCCATGAATAACGTAAACAGAATCGAACTAAAAAATTAAAAAATAACCCACAGATAAAATTAATTCTTCCTCAGCGAATCTGATATTTTAATGAGACTTGATAGCTTGCAATCTTTTTACTTTTCACAAAATAAACACATCCAAAAAGCATGGGGCGTACTCTTACGAAGTTCCGAAAACATCACGCACCTGGCTTTTTGGGTGTGTTTATTTTGTGAAAAGTAAAAAGATTGCAAGCTATCAACTCTCATTAGAATATAATATTCGCTGAGAAAGAATTAATTTCATCTGTGGGTTATTTTTTATTGTTTAGTTCAAGTCTATTTATGTTATTCATGGATAAAAAAGCATGTTTAGAAAAAATTAATTTATTTAATTTTTTCTCAAATCAAGTATTGGCAGAAACTAGGGGCCGCTATTGATTTTAATTAATTGCAATCTGTAAGTTACCACGAATACGTTAAAAGTCTAATAACCTCCCATTATTATAAGGCCATACGCTTTACTTGCATAGTTTAAAAAAAGGAGACACCAATTCAACCAGATTTGATACCAGTTTATATTTCCACCGTACAGACTTACTTTATAATTAGCAAACTAGTTCTTATTTAAAACTTACAAAAATAACATTTAACTGACCAAAGTAACCTAATAATAAACACCAGACATTTGACATTCACTATTTGGAACCAAAGCATTATCTGTTGGCAATTAAATTAAATTAATTACGAAATTAAATAGCATGATGAATAGAAGTTCAGTTTTTGTTAGATACATTATTAAATAAAAGAGTTGTATTATAATATCATATAAAGCTTAAAATTAGATTTATCGTTTGAGATCTTTTTGTCAGTTGTTTACAATATGTATAACACTATTAGTTAAAAAATATTTGTTTAATTTTCACCATTTACGACTGAATTATCGACAGTTTTCCAAGCATTACAAGTATTTGGAAAATGCTGTAAGTGACGAAAACATTAATAATATCTATTTGATTTACTAAAACAAAACTCTTTATACATCTAAAAACACTTTATAAACGCCACTACTATCAGTTGATGCTTTTAATCTTTAGTTTAATTAACCCTTTAAATAACTGTTATGCCATGGCTGTGATTGATTGAATGCAATATCCGTAGCTCTGTTACCATTAACCCTACATTAATTACACACTGCAAACAGAAAGATGGGAAAACACAGCTGATGGGACAACAGATAATACGAATAATGAAAAGTAATCGCCAATACTTATAGTGATAAAAATACTTTCGTAAAATACGTCGCTAAATAACATTGTTCTTGGTTATACATGTTTAATAGGGCAAGTAGATGATCAAACAATTATAATCAAATGCTATTATTATTTAGAATTTCAAAATAAACTTTACTGCAACGAATTTAAAACATGTTTTACTAATAGTATTTATACCACTCTTGAAGGTAAAGTTAGAGTCAACTAACTTGTAAAATTCAAAATTATTATTTTTACCAGATGGATAAAATATCTACACAGATAAGAATTAAGCCATAACAGGAGCATTATGAATATTTAATTTCTAACTGAGCTAAAGTAGAAAATTGTTTTTCCCTTGGCTACTTAATTAAAGGTTTAGGCAAGGCAGAGGAAATTTTATACTGCATTGTCTCCAACATTAGATTTAAAAGCGATATAAAACTTGTTTATAATGACTTTAGTTTATTATTTACACCACTGTAAGCTGCAAAATAAGAATTGAGATTGTTTTCAATGTCGTATACACGAGGTATTCAGTCTGTTAATTCAATAATAATTGCAGTAAAACTGTACAAGTGAGATAACATCGATCAATATCTGGAGCGATCAGGGTAGCTCAGTTGGCAGAGCATCACGACGGAAACGTGAAGGTACCACGTTAAATAATTAGGTAAATAATTTTACATATTTTCCGATGCACCTCTTGTATACACAATGATAACAACAAACATAACAAAATACCCCAAATGAAGAATACACACTTTTCATTAATAAATAAGATGGCGAAATATTTCGCCAGTAAATAAAGAATCAAAAACTACACATGAATGTAAAATCAATCTTGGCTAAACGTGACAATGATCTAAACTGATTTATTTTAAAAGTATTGTTAACAACAATGATCGGTTTCACCGAGAGCTAACCTGAAATTGAGAAACGACTTTAAAAACCTGCGGGCATAAGCTTATTAATAAATTCAAGCTTTTAATATTAACTTGATCTTGTTGCTGTTGTCTACGCATATAGTATGTTAAAAATGTATTTCCATACGATATTATGATCATCAGTTTTGAGTTCAAAATGTGGATTTTGCCTTCTGAATTACTCGATAAATTTTAGTTATTAAATATTATACATAATGGATATACATATATATTGGACACTATGAATAAACATGTTAAACATAGATTCCTAATTATTTTAGATTATCCTAAAATATTTTATGATAACTAGGTAAACCTAAATACACGAGGTGTACTTAATTAATACGTTTTTATTACGTTACTGTTTAATTAATTACTTGAATAAAACACAATATTTTATACTAGCAATTGTTTATTGAGTTTTTCCAACTACAGGGTGATATATTGAACACTTACCATCTCTTTAAATAAAAAAAGACGGAAAGAGATATCTAAAATCTGTTCCAGAGACGGTTATTCATCTTTTATGAGAATCTATTGGCAATATCCACCCAGCCACAATCCTACCATCAAATGTCAACAATTTGTAACGCAAACATGCCTTATGATATATCAAATTAAACCCCTTTTTACAACTTGAATTTTTGTGCCAATAAAATAAAAATTGCTTAACGTTAAACCGAGAACCATACCAATCACTTCTTCATGCTACAAGTAAATAAAATGAAATAAATGTGGAGTAAAGGCGTACATTTTAATTGTTTTCTTATCAGTGAATCAGATGAGGGGTTTCTTGTTGTCATTCTATTTTTTCAGGTAAACTTGGCCCTTGTTTATTTCACGCTATTAACTTTGTCCAATCTTAAATATTGAACTTTGTGATAAATTATTATTTTCATAGTGCCATAAACCATCTTTATAAAATTATAGAAATTAACTTACAAATGCCATTTTAAGCGTAGAAAATAAATGTCTTAGGCGATTTTCAATTTCTTACCACGGAAATGAGTGGTTTTTAAAAGGATTCAATCTGTTACACCCTAAGCAATATCTTTCTATTGACTAACTCCAGTTATTATTTGTTACATATCATGATAACTCGCAAGGTGAGATTTTTCTCACTCTACAAAATTGGTTAAAATAATACAAAAACATAATGTATACATAAATTTTAATCATACAAAATGTATTTTTACAGTCAACTGAACAGAAATCTTACGATTTTGTAGGTATAATCTTAAGTCATAATAAAAAATATCAAAGTTTACATGATTAACTTTTAGCTATACTGACACATTAGTCTTCTTATTCATTCATGTAGCAGTGTGGCCAGTGAATGTCTGTTTCTTAGTGCGCTCCTTGCACAATGGATTTTTACAAGAACAACATTGATTTTGTGTGTATCGATTTTTCTTTGAAGGGGAAAATTCACACTTTGCTTTTTCTCCATCTCGACGACAATTGTTTAATGTCGATTCCACTCCAGCAGACTTTTGAATTTTTCACGCAAGGCAACTGATCAAACTGAAATGGAAGCTCTTTTTTCATTGAAAGGCTTGATAAGTGTCAAAGCTAGGTCTTTGATAAATAATATTCTGATTAGTTTCTTTGAAGTATTAAAACTAAACATAATTTCTCCGCTTATTGTAGCTGGATTTAAGAGTCCACATAAAACAGTAAGGGCCCTATTACAAACTCAGAGTACGGCTCTTTACTATAGAAACTGCTGCAACGTGGATCCTTCTTTATATGTGTAATTTCTGGTGGTGGCTGAGTATTTTTTTTTTTTTTTTAAGGATCCCAACAACTGAAGTTCTGTAATTACAGGATATTACAGAAAGACACCGACGTATAATAGTTTTCCATGGTTAGATTCCTACCTCCATTCAATATTGGCTCTGTAACTCATTTGACAACGCTGGCAACATCATTATCAATCTGAAAATGGACATTCGGTTGCTTACCAGCATAGATTTGCATTTTCACGGTAAAGTAGGTTTTTGATCACACACAGCATAACATTTTCTTCTTCTTCTAGCAGCCTTGTAGTAGAAGTTTCGTCCTTATACATTACCCAAAATGGTACTTGACAAAATTAGCAAAATATATAAATTGTCTTACACACTAAACAAAAATACCGACTATTTTAAAAACATAATATTTACAAAATAAGATTAGCAGTAGGACTACACTCACTATATGTACATTAGAAATTAGACACAGTACCTATATTACAGACTTACTAACTATAATACTAAATAATCAATTATATACACACATAAAAAACTTGCTAGATACTAACGGGATCACTCGCGTGGTCAGGAAGAACTTATCTGAAGCAGTGACGCGATTGCTCGCGAGGTGAGAATAAGACTGATGGCGTGAGAGGGGGACTTCTCCTCCTCCCCACCCCCCACCCCCAACGACCAAAGTTACATCGCAGATACTCGCATCCGTTTTTAGATATACCCATTGAAGAATACAAGGTGCCGTACTACTACATTTCAATTAGTTACAGAATTAAGTGAAAAATTGCATATCGTTGAAGTTTTTTCTTACCACAGGAGTTATGGCCGGTTAAACATTTATGATGTGGAAGTGGGGTTTGGGATTGTGTAATAATTTATTTAAATTAAAGTTTTTACGATTGAAATTAGTTAAATTGTGTTAAATAATTGTTTATGTTTTTGCAGCTTTATTAACTAATTGTAAATAGTCGATAATTAAACTGACTTTCAGTAAATTAATTAATCAGATTAGTACGGTTTCTTTTAACCTCTAATATAAAGCAGATAGTATTGTTACAGGATCACTTTGTAACAGACGTAAACATTTATTGCTTTTAAAGTCCGTGTTCAAACTTGCGTAGACATTTCTCACCTCTGTTTTTTTAGTTCAATTCACAGCCTTCTTTCAAGATTTTCTTTTCATTATTCAAGAAAATCTCTTCATGAAACTTTTATTTGTTCTTTTCTCGACTTATTATTTTCTATTTAAGTTCTGAAACGTCCTTATGTAACATCTATTAATCAATCATACAAATTTATTCTTTCCTGATACATTTAACTTGAGAATGTCTTATGAATATATTAATTATCACAATTTAAATTTCAACTTGTTTGATAACATGTAACACTGACTTTAAACGCTTAATTAAGTAATACAACTAATATACTGAAATATTTATTAAGCTTATCGTATTACAAACGATTGCATACTATTCAAATCCCATTTATATATCACCTAAACTGCGAATTTAAATCTTCTCAGTAATACAGGATGTTTAAAAACGTCCTCCTTAGTTTTAATTTACCCTAGAATATGTACAAAGTGCCACACACTATTCTAGTTTGTAGTATTTTATTCGACTGTCCGAGTTTTGCTCACGTACATGTGGGAATTCAGTTTCTGTAGTTGGCAGGTCTGCTTGACCTTGAGAATAATAGCGCCAGCGCACACTTCAGGCGTTCGGTGCAGTGCAATGGCTAATTTTCAACTGATATTTTAACTTGTGCAAACTGAATATGTTATAACGTAATTTTAGAGTCAATATAGTGGTGAACAACCTACAGCAAAGACTATCCGTAATTGGCTAAACTCTTTCAAGGAAACCAGCAGTGTTTTGAAAGGGAAATCACCAGTGTGACCGAGAAATTCTGAAGCTACTGATGAACAGATCCGTGTTTCGTGTGACCAGAGCCCAAAGAAGTCATTGGCCAGAAGTAGTCTACAATTAATTAGGAGTGATTAAATGTACTTTGTATGGTGTGATACGTAAAAGACTGCATTTACGCGAATACAAATTACAACTATTACATGAAATTAAACCTAATGAACAAAACGAAATGTTTGAGTTTGTTGATAAATTTCTACACAGAATTGATGAAAATAATAAAATCATATTTATTTTATGTTTTCCGATTAAGCTACATTTCAGGTGAGCTAATCTTCATAACTGCAAAATTTGAGGGGCAAATTTACCACAGGCCGTATTCAGCATCAACGTGACTCTCCAAAAGTTAATTGAAGATGGGTTGATGGAAGATCGAGTGATTGGCCCTTTAATTTTTAAAAATCAAACAATAAACGGGGACGTACTCTGTGTCATGTTATCAAGATTTTAAGGTGGGAAAATAACTTGTGTTTTTCCAACAAGATATCGCCCAACTTCATTACAGTAACCGTGTGCGCGCGGCCTTTCACACTCCCTTTCCCGGAAGGTGGATAGGAAGGGTTGGCACAATTTCTTGGCCAGTATGTATCGAAGATATAACCCCACTTGACTTTTTCTTTTGGGGTTACATTAAAAATGTTGTCTATGCTGAAAAGTTCCATGAAAAGAATTATCGCTCTGGTTGATACAATTACATCTGCTATGTTGGTGATTACCTGCCGAGAAGTAGAATATCGCATCATATCGACGTGTACGGCAACAAATGGATCAGACGTTGAAGTTTACTAACACTAAACAAAATATTGAAGGTATTCTCTTTCATTGTATGTACTCGTTAATGTAGTTTTTATAACAATTCAAAATATATATATTAAAATTTAAATGTATGAATATCGAAATTTCTATTAAAAAACAACCAGAGGAAAGATGCCATTCATTAGATTAGTGTAGCCTAACAACATCTAGTTTAGAATATGCGAACTTCCAGAAAAAAAGCTGCAAATTGTTAATTAACCCGGTTTTCGAAACTGAAATAAACCAATTAATATTAATTCCCGATATTTTCCACCTGTTCTTCCCATACCAAAATCACGCAAAATTATCATATCAATCTAAGAAAATTAATACCTTAATCTAATATTAAATTATTCATTAATTATCTCTATTTGAAAGTCAAGACTTTCGTCTAACGAATAATAAGTTTAAAGCGGAAACCGTCATTAAAATTCAATTTACATGAATACCATAAACTCTGAAGAAAAACCGACATAGTCTATAAACAGAATGAACCCTTTTACACACAAAAAGTCTTTGACGAAATTAACAAATATACACCGTTAGAACGGGACAATTGGAAAACCAATTTAAAAAATTATTTACAACGTACTGCCGAAGACATCTTCTTTCGGTAGCCACGCCCACGACGGAAGAACTTACCTGTGATTGGATCGTGAATTTACATCAGATGATTTAGTTTCTTTAGGTTTTGAACATAAAAAAAACTAGATTATAAAAGAGGTACCAGTAATATGGAGTTATTTAAGTATTTTATTCAATTTATCTATTATTTCCCACTATAAAATAACTATTAATTATTCTTTTAATGATTGCACTTTTCAAAAAACAATTTTATACTCGAAAAGAGAAATTTGTTTAACCATTTCATTCATAAACCCTTACAAACACCACCACCCGAAGTGTATATTTAGTAGGCAAGGTGTAAAAGTTCCGGAGTGTAACAACAATGAAAAAATGATTATTCTTGTAAAAGCTGCCAAAGTAAGCAGTTGCTGAATTGGTTTGTGCTATACAATTTAATAAATCAGATATTTTCGGACCCAATTTAGCCATTCAAGACAACCAACAAGATTGGAAGAAGAACCGAAGATACAGATCTGATCAAGTATAACCCAATTCCAAGTTAAAACGATAAAGAAGAATCGATAAAAAATTTGGTGAGGCCATTCTAATTACATATAGGTTACGGCCTTTTTTTTACATATTAGGCCTAGTGGTGAAACCACACAAACTATTAATATAAACTAGAACCCAACGAACATTATTTCACGTTGAAACAACGTATCATTGTGATAAGAACTATGAACTAAGCATTCCCTATTACATAATTTCATTCACCCATAACTATACAATTTTGCTACTTACTAATAACGATTTACTATTTTCTTTACCTTTTGTTTCTATTAATAAAACTATGTATTATAATATTTCTTCCATTAGGATATCAAATTAAACTTGGGAAAAGACTAACCCCACCGGGATAAAGTTTGCTTGTTTCGTTAACCAATCAACAATAACGAACAATATTTATTGAACTATAAATACACTTATAATTGGTATTTTATATCAAAACGATCTTAACTAATGTTGAATATAATTCTTTTACTTGTTGATTAAAGAATCTAGATTTCTTTTACTGCAAATTGTGTCTTTAATTATTTTACCATATATAATCTAGATAAGATATGTATCAAGTAATGTAAGTTTATTACTGTGATATATTTGTAATTTTGGTAATTGAGATTCGTAAGTGAAGCTTACCAAAGATTAACGAATAACAGATAAATTACTATTGTGTTGTTGTATTTTTCAAAAATGTCACCATTAAGTTCATACATAAAGCTAAGAAGTTCTTTTTAAAACACTGTATAGTATTTAATATTGAATGCAGTTACCATACTTATTATAACAGTTGCTTCTTCTTATATATGTGTCATGATTACTTCTTCCATATCATATAAGCACCTAAACACATAACGCCTATAATACTTCCATGTCAGTAAAAATAAAACGCGCTTTATTAAAATAAATATAGAGTATCTTCAGAAAATAATGTTCGTGCTCAATTCCGATAGTCGCGTTTATTGCTTATATGATCTTAGATTAAAAAAGAAAATCTATACTAATATTATAAAGAGGTAAAGTTTATTTGTTTGTTTGTATGTAGGGGGTAATCTATGGTACTATTGAACTGATTGTAAAAATAGTTTTACTAATAAAAAGCGACACTATCCCTGAGTAACATAGGCTATAATTCATTTCGATAAAAACCTGTTTTTATTTCAATATTTACAAATTTAGTCAGAAAAAAATCTTAGGTTAAAACTAGAATGATAAACCAACACATTTATTACCATAGCAACCAATTGAATAAAATAACAGATGATTTAGCTGTTTGCTCCAATATTTCTATTAACAGCTGATTTCAAAATTTGAAGCAATTATTTTTTATATTTCTAGCTTTTAGGTTTGGGTTTTAAAGTGTAGACATTAGCCTTGCTGGTTCTTTTAACCATTATTATAACTGCTGTTATCAAATATAAGAAATAATTTGATTTGAACATTTATCATTACTTACCATCTTAGTTTTTATGTTATTATTAACCGTACATCTTTATTATAAATAAAAAACATAAGATATGTTTTTAGATGGTTCCATTGGGGGTTGGCGTGCGAAGCACGCAGGGCTCTCCCCTAGTGTAATATATTTTTACTTTGCTTAAATAGCATTACTTGACTCTATTAATGCCACAGCAGATACAAAACCGAACATATTATTCTTGCCTTTTCACTGGAGCATTTAAGAAGTCACAGTTGATTATATCACAGGTAAAAAGCATTGTCCTATATTATGGTACAATGTGACAACCATAAGTTTAGATTGAATTGCGTTGAAAGTACACAATTTGTTTGAATTTAGTTTAAAAGCATGTGTTAAGCTTCTGGTCCACATCGCACTAACATTTTGATCGCCTTTTAACAAAGGGTTTACAAAAAGCGTGTTATTTAGCTTCTGCAATTAAATTGTGCAATGCAATCGTTTTGTGATTCTAAAAAGAAAATTATAATTTCCATAGTGCCTTTTGATTGCTTTGTAATAATGTTTATTACTAGTACTTACGTCAAGTAGCAATCTTGAGTTTAGTATATTTTAATACTTTATTACAGCTGTTTCGGTATAACACATACCATCATCAGATGAATAAACACATACACACATAACACTGACACACATTACACATAAATAAATATAACATAAATGTTTAGGTACTGCAGTACAAGTCAAAAAAATATTAAAAAACTGATTTCCTGATATGACCACATCTTACTAGTGTGGAGGTCAACTATTCACTGTGACTTTATAGGTTGGTCTTATTGACATGCCATAGTCGACAATCTTAGACATTCTTATCTAATGTAGAAAGAGTGTCATATAGGCAGTTAGATGCAAAGTTTAATTTGTCATTTAATAAACTATCTGGGTTGGTTTTGAATTGTTTATATATCTGGTATTCTTCCAATACGTCCATAGTCCTGCCCTTATTTAGAATATGTATAATTTCCATATTGCTAGCGATGTCGGTGTATTTATGGTCGTTGTCTATCAGGTGTTCGGCATAATTAGAGGTTATTTTTAATCGGTTATTATGCGGTAAATGTTCTTTAAACCTGGTTCTAAAGTTCCTTCCAGTTTGACCAATATATTGTTTATTGCAGTTGTCACAATGTAATTTGTATACACCACATTTTGTAAATGGATCGTTGGGGACTTTGTTGAAGTTGGAATTAAAAATGTGGCTTAGGCTCCCAGAAGTTCGGTGTGCTATTTTATATCCTATTTCCCTAAATAGGTAAATATATGCGTAAAACAATTCAAAACCAACCCAGATAGTTTATTAAATGACAAATTAAACTTTGCATCTAACTGCCTATATGACACTCTTTCTACATTAGATAAGAATGTCTAAGATTGTCGACTATGGCATGTCAATAAGACCAACCTATAAAGTCACAGTGAATAGTTGACCTCCACACTAGTAAGATGTGGTCATATCAGGAAATCAGTTTTTTAATATTTTTTTGACTTGTACTGCAGTACCTAAACATTTATGTTATATTTATTTATGTGTAATGTGTGTCAGTGTTATGTGTGTATGTGTTTATTCATCTGATGATGGTATGTGTTATACCGAAACAGCTGTAATAAAGTATTAAAATATACTAAACTCAAGATTGCTACTTGACGTAAGTACTAGTAATAAACATTAAAAAGAAAACTATAGATAAATTGAAAAACATGTTTCTGGTTTTCCCCTTAGATGGAAAATTAATGAAAAAATCTTCTTTAAAAGTAAGACATTGCAATACAAAACTTCACATAATTTTTTGGATTTTAATAACATGTTTTTATTAGTACTTTTCAAATTTTAGACAAAATATAATTTTCAAGAATTAACATTAATATTTGATTTGAAAAATGTAAAACGGTAAGTAGCGTAATGTAATTTTCATAATACTTTCAAAACGGCTACGATTTAAAACGCAAAGCACCGCTCATTTAGAAAACGTATTAGCAAATCTTTTAACCTTTGAGAACTCGCGCAGTATGTCGTCACACTAGAACTCGCGCGCGGTGCTTTAGACCGCACTGTATTAGTCAGGTGCTAGGACAAAATAACTACGTTATTAATGGTATTTTTTAATGTAATTTAAAATTTAAAGTGTTAAAGAACTTATTTACATATAAAATAAAATAACAAAAATACATTTTATAAATGATTGTTTATGCGAAAAAAATAATAACACTAACACTCGCGCGCGGAAGAAACGACCGCACACAACGCAAGCCACTATAAGCACTATAAAACTAAAATAACTAAAATACTTAGTCTCTAATATGTACAGTTGGCCTATTATTTACAGTTTATCTAAAAAAATTAACAAAAAAAGATTTTACATATGATTGCTTGTACGAAAACATTTATAATACGAACACTCGCGCGCGGAAGAAACGACCGCACACAACGCAAGAGTTTAGTAAACAGACTATAAGCACTGTTTGCCACCAACAAAACTAAAAGTTGTGCATGTCTCGCCTCCCTAACTAACTGGTAAAGGAAAAGAGGGAATAGAGGAGAAGTTTGCTCAAGGTCAAATATTCAAAATTCATAAATATATAAAGGTGCGGTCCAAAAGACCGCGCTGCGAGTTCTCAAGGGTTAATCAGGATTGTTATACCACTTGGTGATTATAACGGAACAATTTAACCAACATTTTCGGGCAATGAAAAACTGTGGAATCCTACGGTGCGTTTCCAAATAAATAAATAAAACTAAAGTTTGTATTCCAAATACACATTTTAGTCTGTAGTTTATTTCTTTGTTGAAACTTAAACATTTATGTTTACATTACGTAAATATCTTAACTCATTAAATGCCTGACAGAAGGTTTATTAGTGTTTACCCACTACAAACGGTGGTTGTTAAAAAAGAACGCTTAAATAATTATTCTCGTAAATCTGTACATCCCACCTTTGAAACCACTAGGAATATTCTATGTACATTAAATTAATAGTACATTTCAGTCTGTAGTTTACCACTTTGTTGTTAAGTGAAGGTTTATGTTTGTATTGTATCTTAACTAATTAAAGGCCTGACAGAAGG
>JAGFPH010002604.1:70948-111303 GCA_018207615.1 Philaenus spumarius | reverse complement strand
TTGTGTTAACATAGCCACAAGCTGTGACTGTAATCAAGTTAGAAGAACCATCGAAAACAAAAAGTAATTCAACAATTACGAGAAACAATATCCTGCGGCTGAGATTATTTACCTTTCATTGTGGTTTGCTTTCTTATGTCTACTTCCCTACCTTCACAATTAAACAGATTTTCGTACTTTATACAATAAAATTAAATTGTATTTAATCGTAATTAACTTGTGGCATATTTATAAAAAATCTGATAATAAAATACAATTCAAAGAATCATAGATGATATTTTTGGTTTATCTAATCATCCAGTTTACACAAAAAGCTGCCTATAACAGGATGCATCACATTTGCATTTGCAATCTTTTTTCATGCAGATGATTTCGGTAATGAGATTTGCGTTATCAATTAAATAGCGCCAACAAATGTTACAATCTTCAAAGGTAGACTAATATAAAATGAAGAAAAACTTAAAAATAAAAATAAAAATGTACAATTCAACAACAACTAAAATTTAGAAAGTAATTTCAGTACAATACACTCAAACTTTTATTAATCAAATTCTCAACACTTTTTAGAAATATGAATACAAGATTTCCCACAGAACTAAAATGTGTTATTACAATACATGAACACCTCAAAATATATTCTATGAGTATAATAATGGTATAGACCTACAAACTAAATGCATTCATTGTGATACCAATTTAAAGAGCATATACCTATCAGGAAATAAAAAACAAAAACTACATTTTCTGCGTTCACAAAGCACTAAATAAATAACCAACATTCATAAACCAGCATAGATGAAAACATTGTGTTCTCTACATAAGTTAAATAAAAAGGCGATGATAACCACCCAGGGTTTTCGCCTTAAAAAAAAGAAGAAGAAAAAAGAAAGTTCAATAAAAGACATGGAATAAATGTCATTGAAGAATTGAAGAATATAAAATTTGAAAACCTCAAAAAAGAATTCAAAACTTAAAATTAAATTTGTGTAATTTGCTTCATATTTCATTTACGATTTAGGTATATTATAGGCCGCACAATACAAAACTAAACACATATATAGAAGGCAGTAAAAACTTAGTAAAGTAAATACCTAAAAACAATTAAATCGTACAGCACATTTAAATATTAGAATTGTATTAAATGCTAATATGTTTAGATGTTTTTAAAACGTTATAACTAGTAATAATTGATTTTTATAGAAATTTTGCATTTGTGTATCAAGTATAATCAATTTAATAAAGTGTGTTTAAAATATTGTAAATCCAATATTGTGTAATTTTTTTTCAGTGCACTTGATATGCTTGGGTGAAGATGCTCCTGTGCTAGCAAACATGTAGTTACAAAATAGTAAAAATATAATAATTTTCAATAACTAGATTTCACTAAAGCCATTTATTAAATTTTCTTTAAAATATATACAAGACATAAAACGCATTAATTGAATATGTTCATTTAACTTAAATAAAATCTTTGAATATCTGTATAATCAATAAAAATATTTTCTCTTTAAAAAATCCCAAATACGAGATAATGCTTGTGATAAAATCATATTTAAATGTAAAAAAATAAAAGTTAAGTATGTGATTGTACTTGTTTACCTTAATACAAATTATATAAATATATAATTTTATTATTTTTTAATAATTAATTTACTAACCTTCAAATGGTCCCATTAATTTTCACTCTCCTGCCGCTTTGTGTTACTAGTTTCGACACAAACCTCTGTCATTGTCGAAGACGAACATTTCAGATGATAATCACACAACACAAAACTCCATACAACACATAAAGTATAAACACGTAATATTCACCATTAAAGGGTAGTTAAATAATTAAAATTTGACATAATAATTGCGGGTCGTCTTGTGTGGAGTATGCGTTCGTTGTTGTGGGATTTTTTGTTGGTTAAGTAAATTAAATTTCTGTAACTAATAATTAATTTTATATTTTCTTTTTTTTTTATACCAATATTATAAAGGGGTAAAGTTTTTTTTTTTTTATGTAGGGGCTAATCTCTGGAACTACTGAACCGATTGAAAAAATAGTTTTACTATACAAAGATGCACTATCCCTGAGTAACATAGGCTATAATTCATTTAGGTAAAAACCTTTTTTTATTTCAATATTTGTAAATGTGGTCGGAATAAATGTTAGGTTAGGCCTAGAATGATATACCAAAGCATGTATTTACATTTATTTCCATAGCAACCAATTGAATAAAATAACAGATAATATAGATGTTTGCTTCAATATTTCCATTAACAGCTGATTTCAAAATTTGAAGCAATTATTTTTGAATTTCTAGCTTTTAGGTCAGGGTTTCAAAGTGCAGACCTGCGCCTTGATGGTTCTTTTAACCATTATTAACTGCTGTTATAAAATATAAGAAATAATTTGGATTGTACATATGGCATTATTTACCATCTTAGTTTTGAGGTTAATATTAATACTACACTTTTATTATAAATAAAATGTAAGATATGTTTTTAGATGGTGGTTGGCGTGTGGAGCACACAGGGGACTCCCCTAGTATAAAATATTTATAGAAGGTAATATAATTATATACACAAATAATTATATAATTCTTTACATAAATTTCTTTCAAGTTTCTATAATCATAATATCGTCCGCGGTTGTATCTTCTGCAGTAGGAAGGCACCTTGTAAACGACAAGTAAAGGACTAGTCTAAGCACACTACCTTTTGGAATTCCGACCGATAAATCTTCAATCCTGAGTATTTTTCTTTACATTTCACTTGAAAAATTCTATGAATCTTGTATGATTTCAGTGTTGTAAAATATTGCTTGAGTAAGTCTCTTTGTAATATCCACTCCAGGCCCTTATGCCACACATTATCGAAAGCATGTGCTACATCTAAAAAGATACTTGCGCATAGTTAGTTTTTGTCAAGCGTGGTTCTTACAATACTTGTAACCCCGTGAACTTGTGTAAGGAAATGCTTCTTGAATAAATAGTTTTAATATTTGGCTGGGTTGTCCGAGACAAAGAGACAAACTTGTTTTTCTCTGTAATATGCTTTGACAAACACATATTTTTTTACACTTCATGACTTTAGTGTTTCTTTTTATTTCCCAATGATAAAGCACTGTACTAATCTGAATCCTTATCTTAGCTTTTGTATTTCATAAATACCTGTGTATCACTTTTGGTGCTGCTCACAGTCCTGTTTAATGTTTAATGAGACAAGGTACGTTTCGGCTTTTGATCAGGCACTTTTAAGTCACTTTTAAAATTCATAAACAATAATTAGCATTAGCATGTTTGTGGTACCAAGTCACTATTATAATTAATAATAATAACATTACCTCGTTAGGTCCGTCACGTGACTTCTAGTCGTTTATTCCTTACGACATGTTTCCTTACGACGGAGTGATTATAACTTGATAATGGAGTTTCGGCTCCGAAACATGTCGTAAGGAATAAACGACTAGAAGTCACGTGATGGACCTAACAAGGTAATATTATTATTAATAATAATTATCATTATTTTAATGCACGTCAAAATATCACATTAAGTTCTTACACAACAAACATTACAACAACACAATTTCAAAAATGTAAAAAACAATACGAGTATTAATTTTATTTACGTAAATCCCAACGCATGGGCCTAAAAATTCAACAATTACATTTATATATTATTACTAGCTGACCCGTACGGCGTTGCCCGTGGTGGTTAGTATTTTCAGTCTTTTTAACGTAATTGTATTATTTTTAAGTGTTCAGTCAGTGAGTGGTATTTGGCTTTTATATATATAGATCTTAAATAATAAAAGCACTATTGTCATAATAATAAAAGATCTGAAATTATGATTTTAGTAACTTTGATCCCCCCAAACCCCCCTAAAATTTCGAATTTTTTCAAACAATTTCTTAGTAAGCACCTATAGCCCTAGAGGAAGCTACATACCAAATTTCATTCCAATCCATTAGGTAGTTTTGAAGAAGTCGTTTTTTAACAACTTTGATGCCCCCAAACCTCCCCTAAAATTTCGAATTTTTTCAAACCCTTTCTTAATGAGCACCTATGGCCCTAGAGGAAGCTACATACCAAATTTCATTCCAATTATTAGTTTTACGAGTTTTAGATTCAAAGCCCAAATAAATGAGATATGTATTTAGAAAATAAAATAAAACAAATTTGAATTGTTATTATTTAAGAAAAGTATAAAACCAAATTGTAGAAGTTTATAGTGCATTTTTATTGTAAATGAGATCGTTATTAAATAGATTCATGTTAGTAACGCAATTCCAGGCTTCTAGGGAATATTTCAATAAAATATCTGGAAACTGAACATTTCTCACGTGGAAGTAGGCATCCCGAGGTGAGAGATTTAATATGCTGGCAGGAATCAAAAGTTTCCTGAATTACAACCAAACTTCCATAAGTCCACAAGTTAAGAACAGAAATTAACCAGTTTATTAAATACATTTTTCTGATTGGTATAATAACGTAAATACTGTTAAATATGTTCTTATTTTAAACATTTAAGTTTATTCCAGTGGTTGTATAATGTAAGTAAAAACTTGTTCTTATAAAGGATTAACTCCATCTCACTCTCTGGTTTATAAATCAACCCTCGTTACTTATTCCATCATGCAATCTCGTTCACAGCTTTCGCAGAGAAACTTTCAATTACACTTAACTAATTACCTTTTTCATTTACTGAGCCAAACAATTTACTCGTAGTGAATCAAACTAAAATGAATATTATACTATAGACATATTATTTTAAGTTCGTTAATTTAAATAGGTTGCATATATTACGTTATAACCGATATTTTTAAATAAGTAGTTTTTTTAGCTACCAACTTATTCTTTCCAGTATGACTAGATTATAAATATTGTACTTTATTATTATTTCCCTTTCAACTGAGTAAGTTACCCATCTAATAATTTACCGTTTCACTTCATATACATACACGGTGTAAAAGGTATGACCCATTTGCTATTCTCTATTATTAGCATCCATCAGACCCGAAGGTATAATTTGTCTTCTAACTGAAGTAGAGTTGTACCCAGCAGCCCTCTTATCTTTGAAATCTCATTGCGAGATTCATCGTCAATGTTTCACCGCATTCATTTCTATTTCTTCACTGACAAATTATATTTTTAAATCCCTATGTAGATCGAGTTTTATACCATGGTGTTTGGCATGCGAATAATGCAAATTAAGATGCTAAGTCGAAGCAGTGGAAGCAATAGAAAGTTAAAAAAATAAATTAGTGAGCTTTAGCACCCTAACCATGACGAATGATAGAAGGAATTAATTAGCTTTGAATGACCGATGTATTCACAAAAAATGTATATAATTTCAATGATTTCAAATTGGTTGTAAAACATAGGCCTTTAAACTTTACGAAAAAAAATGTACTTAATAAAGAAGCTCCTTTACAAATGATTCAAATTAACTTTACCTTTTCTAATTTAAACAAAATAAAATTACTTTCGATTATTACAAGAAATAAATTTTACAATTCAACAATAACATAGAATATGTAATATTGTTTATATAACGCTTTAAGCAAAAAGTCAAATGTTCTGAACCTCAAACCTATAAAACCAACGTAAACTATGATGGCGGTATTCGTGGGCACTGAGCAGCATGAACAGATTCTTTACGATATTAGAAAATTGTAAGTTGAACCACGGTAACTAGAACAAGACGTAGCACTCACGGGATGGATGCGCAGTGGATTGCTGGTCAGATGACGTCAAGCGGACCGAACCGCCCTGCACTAGACACAGCGCTCTAGTGTAGTTAGCTATTTGTAGTGCGTTCTGTCACCACGACGTTTGTGTTTTTAATGTTCGGAATGTGTTTGTAGTGTTTTACTGAATTTTATCGATGGACTCAAATATTCATCTCGCTTTAAAATGCCATATTGTGCCGTTGTCGGTTGTACAAACCATTCAGATAATGCGAAGAAACTGAAATTGTCATTTCACGTTTTTCCAAAAGACAAAGATCTTCATAAACAATGGCAGCATTTTTGCAAAAGAAAAGATGAGTTTAACACTAAAAACAGCCCGAATTTGTTCGGAACATTCCTTGGAAAGCAATTATGAAAGAGATTTGAAATCGGAATTATTAGGCCTACCACCACCACCCAGACGTAAATTAAAAGAATACTCTGTACCAACACAAAAAATAACAACAGTTTCAACTTCAACCGACACTTTGGGGTCTGTTGAAAGAAATATTCGTGCAGATAAACGTAATTGTAAGAAAACTTTAGCAGAAGAAAGAAGCAGCGAAATTATAGGAACCTCAGACCAACTCGATTCTTATGAAGATCAAAATTTTTCTAATAATGAGGTGCAGAACATCCAATTAATAAATGAAAATAAAGAACTAAAAGAAAAAATAATGTTATTAACAGATGAACTATAATGTGCCAACAAGTTATAACTAAATTAAAACATGATTTGATGAAATATGAACAGCTATTTTCTAAAAGTCGACAACAACAACTTTTAAAAGCAAAATGTACAAATTGGTCAAGTGAAGATGTAGCAAAATCTGTCACAATTAGGTGTATTTAAAAAAAAGCTTTTGCGTATGTTATAGATACATTAAAATACCCCTTACCAAGCGAGGCTACAATAGGAAGACGGTTGTCACAGTTCTCTACTCCTCCTGGATTTTTAGATATAAGTTTTAATTTACTTAAAGGACAATCGAAAGTTATAAGCGATGGTTTTCATAAAGACATTGTTATGTGCTTTGACGAGATGAAGGTGAAATCCGATATTTGCTATGACGCCGCTCAAGATATGTTTAGAAGACCACATGTGAGTGTTCAAGTATTTATCATTAGAAGCCTAACTGGTAATTGGAAACAGACGATTTATTACCAATTCGACCAAAGTGTAAAGGTTAAATTATTTTTTGAATGTGTCCAGTTAATTGAAGAGTCGGGGTTTCGCATTCATGCTTTTGTAAGTGATATGGGAGGACCTAATAGAAAACTAGGAGCAGCCTTAAATTTAAGTCCTCAGACGTCTTGCATAGCTAACCCAAGCACAGAAAGTCGTAAGATTTGGGCATTCTACGACGTTCCACACCTGCTAAAACTAGCAAGAAACCATCTTTTAGACGAAGGATTTAGTATTACGTTTGAGGAGCAAGTTAATGAAAGAACCGAACAAGAAGAAAGAACTTAAAAGAGCCATAAAAAAAGATTAAACTTCTGACACTGCAAGAAAAAAATCAACGACGATGAACAAAATAAAGAATTAATGTAACGATTTAGGTCAAACATAAGGTACTACTGTTTAATAGTTTTTAGTATGACACATTTCTAAATGATTAAATTAAATATATATTATGTTGACTTTTAAGGATTAGTTTTAAAAATATTTTCAATGTGTATTTAAATTGGTTTATACAACTGTTTTGACATTTTTATTTTATTATTTTTTATAAAGTATGTAGAAGATTTTTTTCATTAATAAAATACTAAATATGAAAAAAACATTTTCATTTAACGAAATTCATATTATTTAACCCATGAACCTTTTTAAAATACAGTTTTGTTAAAAAGTTTCACTGTGAAGACAATTTGAGTTGGATTGTACTTGTAAAACCGTTTAAAGATATTAAAATCAATTATTATACTGCAAGTAGTTCTTCTACTAAACTAACTTAGTACAAAACTTAGTAAAATAAATAAATTCAAAACAAATTGCTTGACATGTAAGTCAGTGTTATTGAGATTAATAATAATAGTCTAAGTACTGTAATACGAATTGCCAACCATAAGCTTAAAAAAATCGCTTCCTATTTGGATTAGAGTAGACCGCGAGGCCGGCTTGGTGCAGATGACGTCACGGCCTCACAGCCAGATGCGCTTAAGCCCTACCGTATTAGTTCTAGTTACCGTGAGTTGAACGAATACTGGCGACCGTTAATAATAGTTTGAATTATAATATGAAAAACATTACATGTGTTTGACGACGTGGACTCTATAATTTGCACATAGTTAGAATGCGCACAGTTACGCAATCGTAATGCACAGCGTGTAACTAGACGTCCAAAAACCAATATGAACAAAAACGCTCACTTCTTGAAACCGCTGGCCCAAGAACAGCTGGCTAAGCAGACAACGTACTTTGATTAGGCCTACTTGAATCCAATCTACTCGATAGTAATCTTTAAGATAAGAAATATTGTCATGTCTGTTTTCGTTTACCTAAACACATGGTATAGCAGGTGTCTTAAAATCCCCCCCCTATTATTTTTTTTATTAATGGAAATAGACAGATTTGCTTTGGGCATTGTTATCATGAACAAAAATTAAGTTTTTTGGTGTATCGTAAATTTCAACCTCTTCCCCAAAAATCGGGTATTTATAAAAATGAGAACCAATATTGAATGACACCTCATTTTAATAATCTTGATAAAAGACGAAGATTGGCTCAAAGCGAAAGTATGTATGTTGACTCTATCCAACACAATGGCCAATCAAAGTTAAAATTTTTCAACTTTTAAATAACTATTCAAGTCTTCTTAGTAATAACTTGTAAAATTATTTGGAAATAACTGGAAGTAATTATGTTGGTCTATATGATTTATAACTTGTATCTGTCTTGTTTATAAATATATTACAATGTTTATTCCATTTTCGGTAAGCTTGAATAACCCATTGGAATCATATAAACCAAATAAGATATTATTTAAAACTGCAAACCAGTATATAAAACAATGACTACCATTAAGAGACGAAATTGTGCAGTAATTTGAAATTGAATAAGGCACTCGCATAAGCACAAAATACCTTATACGTTTACAGATAATGTTCAAACATCTGCTATCCAAGAGCACGTAACACTACTTACAGCCTAACTGTGCTAATTGCAAGTTGCAAGTTCATTAATAATGACTGGTTTAATCACTTACTTGAGCCATAATTGGGTTTGTTAGTTCTGATCACGAATCTGAGATCTTCATGAATCTCTTTGCAATAATTTACCTTTATTTGGTAAATTCCACTTTAAAAAGTAATTACTAGTTGTGTTACTGTTTAAACTAAATAATGAGTATTTGCACGTAAATTACGATAACGGTCAGACCAGTACTAGAGGCAACATCGAATTCAGTGGTCAGGTTAGTTAAATAATTCAATCATTCAAAAGAAATTTAATTCTTACTAACTAACTATTAGTTTTTGTAATTATTAGTTTTTGTTAATCAGAAACATTTTGGATATAATAGAATTAAAAGATTTTAAACACTTTATCGGATGTCTTCGTATGGTTTGTTTAGAGTATTATGTAACGTTTTCCTATAAGAGGAAACAATTAGTTAGTGTTATGTACAATACAGGGTGTTTGAAAAGTCTGGGTACGGCTTAATATCTCAAAATGTACGAGTCTTATTAGATAGAAATAAAAGCAGTTATTCACAACCATAAGAGAACTAATTTTTGACGAGTTTGAAATTTTTGTCCGCCATCTTGGTTCCGCCATCTTCGAATGAACTTCATTTTTTTAAAAGGGATGGTGGTCATGTGATACATCATTTCAATGTAGAATTTAAAGAGAAAACCAACTGTGAAATTTGCACATCCATATCTTTATCCATTCAAAATGGCGGCCAAAAACAACGAAATCGTGTTTTCCGATTTTGCCCCACTTTGCAGTACTATTTAAAAAATATTAATTCTTCTTCTTTTTGGATTCAGAATTAAATAAGCTTTCAAACGATATACCACACAACGATATTTGGGAGTATTTAAAACATTTTAGTTACAGCCATTTTGATTTTTTCAAAATTTATTTCGAGTGTTTGAATTAAATACAGTTGTGTAGCATTTCGTTTGAAAGCTTATGTAATTCTGAATCAAAACAGAAAAATAATTAATATTTTAATAAAAAAAATAGTACAGCAAACTGGGCCAAAATCGGAAAACTCAATTTCGATGTTTTTGGCCGCCATTTTTTATCGGTTAAAGATATGGATGTGAAAATTTCACCGTTGGTTTTCTCTTGAAATTCTACATCAAAATGATGTATCGCATGACCACCTTCCCATTTAAAAAAATGAAGTTCATTCCAAGATGGAGGATCCAATATGGCGGACAAAAATTTCAAACTTGCCAAAAAGTAGTTATTTTATGGATGTGAATAACTGCTTTTATTTCTATCTCATAAGACTCGTACATTTTGAGATATTAAGCCGTATCCAGATTTTTCAAACACTCTGTATAATTGTAAATATATTTTAATTTTCACTAAAGTGTTAAATAATATCATTAATAGCAATTCTTAATATATAATGTTATTTTGTAAAACAAGAAATAACACAATTGGAAATTGGTGGAAACAATTTGTTCATATACATATACATACTGTAACTTATTTTAGAGGAATAATTTATTTGATCCACTCTGACTGTTTTTGTAACTAATGGAAGGTTAAGAGTACATTTCGAATGTCTCCATTTGGGCTTGAACAAAACAATAATTTAATCATTCTTGAATTCACATTTTCTTACAAACTTTTATACATGATGACAAAAAGCATTTTGTCAGTGAAACATAAGAAAATAGTACACAATATAAATAAAATGTATAAATTATATGTAATACAACTTATCTCCGTCTGACAGGCTGTCAGTTATTTTTCACAGTAGTGCGATGTTCATGTAGTATGTTGTAATATGTAATTATGATAACTGAAACGATTCAGGCCATGTTTTATAAAAATCAGATCTATACACTCCAAGTTTGAACAATATATGTCTAACTTTTAAATTTGATATTTATTTGAGTAGCGTATCAACATTTTCAGATTCAGAGGTATTGAGAAATACACATACTTGAAAAGTTTCCAAAATTTGCGCAATGTTACTTGAATGAATGCCATTTTCGCTGTCTCAACTTATCACACATTTGATATATAAATTCATTTGTTTTAAATGAATAAACAGAAAATCACAATCGTATTGAATATCGCCTATTCCACTTATAATTTTTACTGATATAACTAAAGTCAAACATACGATTTTCCTACATATTTCATGTAATTTCTTAAAATGTATAGTGTTAATCACATATATCATTTTTCAATTCCGTTTTTTTGTCGGTACGCCATAACTTCCTTAATACATCATCAAATTACACGAATGAGGAATCATTTTAAATCTTTCCTTAACCGCTACACCGGAAAAATATACAAAATACAATTATACGAAAAAAGAAAAAAAAGAAATAAAAAGAATCCGAAAGTAACAGGGATGTAAGATCAAGTAAGTTGTAGGGATTCCTGGCGTTGGCAACACTGATGGTAACAATACCCAGCTGGAGAGCTGCCGTTACGCCACTACATTGCTATTTTTAATTAATATACGCACTATACGATACTATTATAAATACACTTTGTGTACTTGAAATAAGTGGGATTTATGTAAGTTAGAATGCGAATGCTTCGCACGGGTCAGCTAGTTTATTTTTATTTTAACGACAAAGTTATTAGATATCGTAAATTATGTTCCGATCCGACTTTTTGAAATCAGTGAAGTAGTTCTTACCTTTTATATTCTTTACCTTTTAGGCAGTTTATAAAACGTTTCAGCGACAACCTGCTGTTTCTACAATACAAGGACGTTGGATGTGTAAATTCTATTTGGATCAGAATTGCAATCGGTACTGGTCGTAATATAGTCGGCTATGTTATTAATTTTAAACATCCCACGCCGTAGACAATCATCTTTGCTCGTTAGTACAACTTCTTCAAAATTAACACTACAATCTTTGTTGAATGTAGTGATTCAGCCAAGAGAATACAATTGAGACCTATATAGTCTCGAGACAAAATATCCGCAACGGCAATACATGCTGAGGTTCCACTCTGAGCGGATACACACAGCTTCGATTAAATTTACCTTTTAAATATAACCTTAAAACTGACAGGAGTCGTAAATTATAACACATTTTATCGTTTGTGAATTGATAGATTTGTAATTTACGACGCATTAATCAGCTGTTGATTTGCTGAGCCAGTGCTAACTATATCTCCTTGAAAGTTATACAAATCGATTATTTATATTATGTCCTACAAATAGGTGGTAATATAATCGGTAATTGGTTTATAGTTAGTTTTTATACTGTCCAAAAATAAATTCAAAAGGCGTTCGCTGCACAGCTAATGCGTCCAGTAATGCTACGGTACGTGATATCTTTTTTATGAAATAACTTTTTCTGTTGTAAATAACTTTACAAATGTGATGACCTATTTTTTCATAATAAAATCGAGAATGCCTTTTACATTTGACTTTTCTTTCTAATTTAATTTGCATTAAAGCTAAAGGAAATTAAAGTGAAAACATCTTTTTACCGTTGAAAAATGCTATGGTAACTGATATTAGTTGTAAGAAATGACATTTTTTGAGTTGTATATAACTTTAAATTATATTTGAAGACCTACTTTTTCATAAAGAAACAGTGAACATTTTTTACACTTGACTTTTTTATAATTTAATTTGTATTCAAGCTACAGGTAGAGAAATTGAAAAATACCTTTTTGTGAAATAAATAATGACTTATTTATTAAAGAATAACATTTTATTGATACAGATTGGTGAATTAGTATAGTATTCCTTCTGTAGTTAATTCCAAAAACAATTAATTATATCCAACAACTCATGGTTTATCTGCAGCTACACAAGTTAAAATCGCCTATTACTCTGGAAAATTAACCCATCAGTTCTATGGTTCGAACTTTGCCGAACTTCCCATCTACATAATGTTTCAGTCCTGAACTAATTTGTGCAAAAAACTGCAATTCATTTTCGTTGACCATGGTTTTGAGGTTCGTGAAACGAAATATTTTCCTGAACTCGCACCATGGTGACGACTGCAATAGGATCTACCTAAAGTCACTGTACTGACTCATGTTAATGTAAAACTTATTTTGTTGATATATATTTCTTAAAAAAAAAACAGACTAATTTTATTGCTATTATTACTACGTCGTTTAACTCTAACCAAAGATGTTTAATCGTTAAGTTACATTACAAAATAATCAATTATATGAAGATACAAACTTCGTTTGACAACAAGATGGTGCTCCACCACATTACAGTTTAATAGTAAGGGGACTGTCTCAGCAATCAATTGGACTAGTGGATCGACTCAACTTATCGATACGCACCTTGTTTTACACATAACAACCCTTAGTTATTTCGTTTGTTTTTGTGACTGGGTTCTTTAGACTTCTCATTCGAACAAATACTTTTTTTTAAATATGGAATAGAATAATATTATTTCCAAGTGTATAATATAATGGTAGGTCTTCCCATAAAAATGCCCTAGCCTTCAAATTACATGCATACAAATTATAAACATATTTAGCTACTGAGAAACATCCTAAAACATCAAAATTGCTAAAATGTTAAAATGTCAGTTTACAAAAGTAGAATAAACAGTGTATTATTATACCATCATGTAAAACATCTATTATGTAATTTAAACGTCATACTTGTTCTATTAGACTTTGTTTTCCGGTGACGATCCTCAAGGCAAAACCTTAAGGCTAACAACAGACGAGACACCGGTGTACGGTACACTAGTGTACGGGACACCTGCGGGACACTAAATGTGTGTCAACAGATGAGACACTGAGTAGCGCGCTACCAGATTCTGTGGCTATACGGTGTCTCACCCTGAGAGAAGCTGGGACACCGGAAAGTGTCCCGTACACCGGTGTCTCGTCTGTTGTTAGCCTAACATTGCTGGCGTTCATTTGCGCAGCCTTTGTTTCACTCACTAACAATTAGATAGTTTGTCTAAGTGTGAGTTTTGCAAAGATTTTTCCTACTGCAGCAAAATGGTAAAATTAAAAACAATGCTTATTAAAAATGTATCATTGAATATATCTCACTTGAACATTTCATTCCGCTACTCCTGCTTCGATTAATCATAAACATCTTCTTAGATTAAATATACGAATTTAAAACGGAAACAATGAAGTAACTCAAATAAATAAATAAAACTTGTTTTAGTCATGTATGTATAATTGATTTTTTACTTTAGCTTTGAAACATTACTTACTGTATTGAAAGTACATTTTGCTTCTATAATACCGTAACATTATTTACTGTATTGAAATGGCATTTTGCTTCTATATACCGATATCCTTAGATCTAAAGAGCAACCAATCATAATATATACCCTGTATGCTCAGGTGCAGCTAGTAAAGTTCTATATAAATACAAATACATAAATACGAGGATAAACACAAGTTTTTCTTATTTCTTCAATTTCATTCTCGTTTGCCTGCGTGTCTTATTATAGAAAGCAAACTGCTTTTAATTATTTTAAAAATGATGTATTCGGACATTTGGCATAATTATTGTGAATAGAAAAAAATAATACATGACTTTTTGATAGTAGTCTATAAATCAACTCTCGTTATGACGTGAATGAAAAAACTAAAGCCAACACATATAACACTAGAAAGAAAACATAAACATAAAGGACTTTAGGTATATGTTGACTAACCTAAAAATATGAATAAGAACCCATAACTAGAATACTAGAACTGAGATGTTAAAAAAACTAAATACAAACAGTATGAGAGAACACACAGTCCACAGACAACAAGGCTGCTTTTTTATAAAGTAAAGGGACTGTTATCCTGTTAAAAGATAAAATAAACAACCTCTCCCCTCTATTTTAAGGTCCTAGAAATAGACTCGTGTCTTTTGCGAACTGCAGAAGTTTCTCAGATAAAATTTCAGCCTGTCTTTTACTAGACGAATTTTCATTTTCTAATATTTTTAATTCTTTTATAAGTAAAGCTAAGCCACAATGGCCTTAATTCTACACCAGTTTCGTGGATCGGGTTGTCCACTGATTTAAATTAGTTTGCGTTTTACGTATTATTGTTCCTTCTTCCTAATTAAATTTATGATTTTTAGGAATTAATGTCTGTAACAAGTAGCAAATCATAGAAATTACAAAAAAGAAAAAAAAAACGTAAGACAACGATAGACAGAAGATACGATACTTGGACAAGATAGAATTTAGGATCTACACTAAAGGAAAGATTACAAAAAGTTTGCATATTTCTAAAGACGGACATTATTATTTAATGAGAAACAGAAGCACTTAGTGAGGCTATGATGAGTTTAAACGATTGAAACTGATATAATGAAATTCATCTAAAAATAGCACTTTGACACAACAAATAGCTGCGTTCTTATGTCAGGAGAAACTTCATCTTTGTGCAGAACCTTATTACGGAAGATTTTAAAGGTTTGACGGACCGATAAGTCAATCGAAACAACACTGGACAAATTTTCTTCAGACTTTCTACAAGGCTGATTAATCATCAGCCACATTAAGATTGTTGTAAATATTGCGAGATGAACGGAAAAAAACATTATTCATGAAAAGTGTATAACTTAATATTACGATGTAGAGTTACGCCGGACGATCAGAAGATAATTTAAACCGTCTGATTGCGTTAACATAATAATAGGTATCTGTGACAAGGTTCAAAAACCCACGTGAACTGGGAATATAACTAGGAGTAGTTATTGAAAATAGAACAATGTTGTTGTTTCTTAAAAAGTACGCAGAGAACAAAGTCGCATCCAGAATGTTAATGCATCAAAAGGAAAAGAAGAGTTGAATGGAAAATAAAGAAGGTGCACAAATGAAGGCAAATGATGTATCCTTAAATGTTTCTACCTAAAACATTTTAGTTTAAATCCGTACACATATTTAGCACTAGAACAAGTTATGTCACCTATTCTTGGATGTCCATGTCTATTGGATGTTTCTTATTGGAGGAATGAATATCATTCTATTTTTTCCCCTTTTTTTATCGTCTATGTCTTTATTTGTGTTGTCTGTCTAAATTCTGGAAATACTACTTATATAGAAAATTTAATTGGTAAAGTTACTATGAAATATGCTTCCTTCCCCTATATAGTAAATTTTTATATTCGTCCTGATTATCATGAGATTATAATTTTTGAAGAGGTATTGAACAAAAATTGTTTCGGTAATACTTTTTTCTGCGATTCATAACACTTACCATCAGCAAACACTACCCTGGTAGAATCTGCCTAGAAAATGTTAATATTTTATGTAGGAAGTTTTACCGACCCAAGGGTGGGCTCTATAAAAAAAATTACATGATGAATTATTATTATAAATATACATTCAATTATGTGCATAACATATTAAAAACCCACTAAAATGTATAACCCACTAAGCTATATTGCAATGTACCTCTTAAATAAGAGACTTTTTTTGTATTTATTATTGTAGTTATTTCTTCGAATTTTAATAGCTTTTGCAAATTATATTAATAGAAATAAATTATTTGCATTCATTATTTTGTTTGTTAAACGGGTTTTTATTAAATTTAGAAGATAGTTTTAATGATATTAATTGTTTTTTTGTTTTTTTATAAGCTCTGTGTAAGTTATTAACTTTATTTATTTTAGTATCACATTACAAATGTTCTTACTGTAAACTTTTTCAAGCCAACATTTATAAAAAGCCAAACTCATGTAATAAAAAGGCATGAATCACTTTTACCTAGACGTAGCCTACATTCTGATGACACTATGAATTTATTTTATCAGAGAATCTATTTTATAGAGTATACAAAATAAACTCTCAATATATATGCTGTTCAGAGCTATTAGCATGTGAAAAAATATAATAAAATATAATCATATATCAGGAAGTACCTGTCTGGAACGTAAGGAGATATTTCCCCGTTATGTCAATGGTTCGAGCTAGGCCTTACATGGATAACAAGGTATACAAACTCAAAAAGAAATGATTATGAAAAAATGTACAGGTTAGCCATCTAATCTGAATAAACTAATTTAATAAAAATATAAATGTTTTCTAAAAAAGTATTTTATGTTTTTATATCCATAAAGAAAG
Source organism: Philaenus spumarius (assembly GCA_018207615.1). NCBI lineage: Eukaryota > Metazoa > Arthropoda > Insecta > Hemiptera > Aphrophoridae > Philaenus > Philaenus spumarius. The sequence goes on along the minus strand of JAGFPH010002604.1, from coordinate 94,366 downwards.
CAACTGATAACAACATACAAATTGTATTTACTATGTGCTTTTAAAAGTTCTTTTTGCTAGAAGTATATCAAAGACGAAGTGTCAAACGTGCCAACTAATTAGAGCCTAAGTAAGCTAATTGAAAGTTGCAAGTTCATTAATATTGACTAGCTTATCACCTACAGTATTTAAACGAGAATTAAGTTAGTTTTGATGACGAATCTGATATTCTGTTGCTTCATTAACGCATCGTTAATTCTTTCTCTGAGTAAATTTTACTCTAGTTGATTCCAATCATAATTTCACACCAATAAATTTACTCTACTGATAATATTATATTCATGATTTTAAGGATACATCTTGAAGTCAACTTAAACAAAACATTTGGATAATTCAGAATAGGTTTTGTTCAAACCTGATCGTATGTTGAGTAAAAATATCGCCTTTGATCATCACGCAAGCCTAGAGAGGTTTTGCAAAGGAATTAACCATGTGACTGCCAGAGGGCATTTCTTTGAAGGTATAGGCCTACTGTTATATTAAGCTATAATATCTCGGTTTACCTACTCCGATCGTTAACAAGATAATTTAAGTCTGCAAAAGTACATATTTTCGAGCTAATCTCACTATAGTGTGGGTCTAGTTATTTTAATTACTACATTATCGATTCATATAGTGACTTGTTATAAAATAAATGCATTAATGACAAAAACTATTTCAGAAAATAAAAAAACTCTTACTTGTTAGTAATAATAAAATTCTATCTCGCAGCAGAACTGTTTGTTTGCGCCCCTGCTCATGCACTGCTTCGTTTGTTGCATCGCGGCTGTTGACCTCAAATCAGAAGCTTCCCTCACGGTAAAATCCCCCACGTGGATTTGAATCCAGCACTTTTATGGTATTATTATGGGGTTATAGACGCATACTAAGAAAGGATTTAACAACATTTTTATTTTAAAGCTTAAAAATAGTGAACATTTTGATAAAACAGCTGTTTGGACCAAAAGCTTAGAAAAACATTTTTGTTTACAATTTTATTACCATAGAAACCAACTTAGCTTATAATGCATAATCAGTTTATTATTCCTCACAACCAACAGCTTTTTTAGATTAGATTAACGAACTATAGAATAATCACAAACAAAAATCTTCAAAAAATGCTTACTGTATTATAATTTAATTTTAACATCTATTGTTACATATTATAAATAAAATAGATGATTTTGATAAAAAACATTATATAATTTAAGTTAGCCCTACAATTATACTGTAGTATAAGTCAAACATTTGGTGTTGCATATTATATTGTTTTCTTTAGTTGGCAATATACAAGTTTCTTTGAATTGTTGATTATTGTTTATTTAAATATTAGTGGTGAAATTACAACACATGACGAAAAACGAGTAATTAGGGATTGTCGTGTCTATTTTGATCTCTGTCTTACATTAGCTGTGTATAGGTCACAGATCAATCGTAACTGCCTTGAAACTATCAGAGTATACAATGATCTATTTAAATTTACTTTGAAATAGGTCGCCGACGGGATTGGTGAGCGAAGTGAGCTTTGTCTGAGCCCCTAGTATATACATAAGTGGCTTTGTCCTGACCAACTGATTGGCATATAATAAAAGTATCAAAAACTACCTTGGATAAAATTACAAAAATGTATAAATAAGTATATCCTTATGTAGTCATAGACTAAGAAAGAAATTTAATTTTTTTTAAATCGTTAAAATAGTGAGAATATGGATGTTTACTCCCAGCCCATAACATATAAAACGTATTAAATGAGCGAGAAAGAAGATTTTACTAATTGGAGAATACATTTTTTTTAAACTTTTACGAACTCCGATTGACTCAATGACTTTTTAACACTTTATTTCTTAACCACTGTTGTTTAATTATTATAATTATTATAGAAAGATAACAAACAGCTTTCTATTGTTTTTTTAACAGTTGATAAACCTTATACTTACTTAAAATATGTGTATACTGTTACAGAATGCCCAGATGGCGGAAAGAGTTTTTTCTCCTCTCAGATCTGTGGCAGAAAAGCTGGAGGGTCAGAGTCCAAGAGCTCTAGTGGATGTAAATTTTCTTCCTCCGGAAGACATAACATGCAACACAAATTTTATAGATTATTTATTCCTTTGTTGTAAGCTTAAATATAATTTTGATTGTATAATTTAACCGTGTTATAATGTGCTTTGAGTTTAGTTTTTATTTCTTCCATTCAATTTAAGGATGAATCATCGTCATTCTCTGAAAAACAGTATTTGTGTTGCCATTTACGAGTTAATTAAAAAATCTAAATTTTTATGATTTAGTTTTTTAAAGATATTTCATATCTTTGTTTAAAATACTAATGTTTTTCTGATTAGTAGGTCTATTAATAAACTAGGAGGCTATGCCCCTGGACGTTTCGCGTCCCAACCCCGCCTAGGCATTCGGCCTCCGATGACTGCTTCGCTTCGCTCGCAGTTGGAAAATTCACTAAAAGAACTCGTTATTCTTTGGCTCGTTTGTACATGGGTGACCGAGCATAAATCAGCTTTTTTATTTGGCACCTGACTCAAACTCATTAAACATAATGGTAAATTTGAAGGATTGTGTGCCGGAGCTCCTTCTCGGGTGAATAGCGGCTGAACAGATGATCGGGGATCTTAAATCTGATGGAAAATCGTTTGTTTGAAATTAATTTTTTTTACAACTTTTGTATTTAACATGTTTTGCTATCTCTTACCGTTTTCTTACAAAACGCGCTCAAAGTGGAAAAATAAAAAATTGAAAAAATCTTTCCCGCCCAAAAGATGCTTTCAAAGTTTAAAATGTTAACTTTCAGCAATTTTTCTGAACGTTTCTCGTCAAGTATGAGGTCGAGGGAGGTACGATTACGGGCAGTGCCTCATAGTTAATGTCAGTGAATCAGTGTTACCGTCTAGCTTTATATAAGTAGAGAAATGAACGAAACAATAAACAGTTCATATTATACTGATTTCTGAGAGAAGAAAATTTAAGGAATATACATTTCTACATTGTATTTTAAAATCAATCAAAATAAATAGCAAAAGTAATACTCACTTCCTCTTCCTTCTATGGAGTTAAAAAGATTAAGTTGTAATTATATGAACCAGATTAAAATCAAAATATACAAAACATTATAAATAATATACAAAGATATATTTTTTACATCGTGGGATATTTATTTGGTTTACAATATTATCAAATGCCGAATCGATTTATTTTGTGTGACAACTAACATTGTTTTTATGTTAGGTTAGCGAAATAAAAGTAATCATACACAAAATCTACTAAAAATAATTATTCTTATTGTTATAACTGAAATATCTTTTGTTACATATTATAAAAAACAAAATATGATTTGGATTAAAAGCTTATCAGAATTTTGTAGGTTAGGCCTATACCAACACACATTTCTTAAAAGCATTTACGTTAATTACCATAGCAACGTACTTAGCAAATTTAGATTCGGTGAATTTTGTTTAGCAACAGTTTTATTAGGTCAGGTTTATGTTACTCTATTATATAAAAACAATCTTGACATTCAATCAAAAAACCTTGCCCTACTGCGTATGCATCAGGATGTAGGATATCGCACCCCCACCACCCTAACCCAATCAAGTAAATGTATCCTAATCAATCGCCATTTCAGTGCTGGTACAGTACTGAAATCTGTTTCCATTTGCTTTGTTGCGAGTCGCCACGGGGTTTTTGAGAGAATCGAGCACGGAGGGGTTAAGCCCTCTAATAAGCTTTAAATAAATAGGGTTTCAGTACTGGCGTATTGTAAAGTCAATAAATACTCGTTGTTAAAAAAAAAAATATTTCACCTTTCCGATTAGCTAGTTTGATTAAAGGATATTAAGTTGCACTATTTTTCATGGACACTACGGACAACCAAACACTGATAACGTAATTTCAAACCTACCCAGTCGGCTGTAGATGTCAAAAGAGTAGTGACCTATCCATGAGGATGAGTTAACTGACAAGATATGCGGCATTACTGGTAAGTATTTTCTAAGTTAGTGTAAACCTTGTTAAATCAAAATAAGTCACACCAAGAACTCGCGTATTTAGCGTATTCGTGAATTTAACTTTCGCCTGGAACCTTGTACGTTACGAAGATTGCTGAGACATTGAATGCGTGATAAGACAACGAAGACAGTGCCAATTAATGGTTGTGGAACGTTCAGCATGATAAGGAAATCACACAATAAGTTAGCTTAAGCTTTATTTATTAAGAATCCTGTTAGCGTATGTTTAGATTAGAACTAGTAAAAGATAATAATATATAGTACTTTAGTTTTGGGATAGGTCTACGAGCAATATTATACCAATGTATTACTCTGAATACACAAAAACTGTTGGTTCTGGGTGGTTGCTATCCTCATGGCTTATTCAAAAGTATGCCTACTAAGTTGTTTACAAGTTTTATAATTTCCGAAACTGAGTTTTTTTTAAAACTGAAATACATTTTGTGTCAAATATGGAGTTATAAGCTTATTTAGAATAAGGTTTTGGCTGTGATAACTTATTTGTTTTAGTTAAACGCTACTCTCTTTTTAGTTTCCTTCTCTTACTTTATTTTGCATGAAGCTTTTAGGATTTCCTTATTTCTATTACAGTATAAATACAGCAGTTTGGGTATTAGGTTAAATGTAGTTAAGTATACAGCCTTTCTATATATTTTTTAATGAAGCAGTCTTCAATATTGTCACGTTTAACTAAAATTGACTTTAAATTCCTGTGCAGGTTTTTAGTTCGTGATTTTCATCATGAGATTAGCTATTCCATTTATTGTTTCTCATTATTTAAAGCTCCTCGTTTGTTATATAACAACATTTGAGTTAACTTCTTTTTATTTATCTAATCAGATTAGTATGTAAGATTTTCTAATTTTTAATCAACTAACTAAAGAACTATACAGAGCTGTATATAAGAACCTAAATTTGTTGTACATCGAAGAAAGAATTTTCTTTCTAGAAGGACAATAATTGTAGAAATTTAAATCTCACTATTCTCATTTTATAATGCATAAGTCTAAAATTCTACTAGTATTGTAAAAAATATACTGATTTTAGGAAAGATGCTCGCCGGAACAGTTTTATACTTTTCCAGAAATCTACGCACTAAAAGAAAATGCCTACGTCACGGTAATAAATCAAGAGGCGTGTCATAATCCTGTGATTTGTGAGGCTTTACTGACCGCAGTAACATATGACTTCGAGAAATATGGAGTTTTTGTATTAACCTCTAATACAAGTTAATGTTGAAAATGTCTTGCTGTTGGAAGTATCTTGTACAAATTGTATAATTGCTAAATGTGGACTTTAGATTGTATACATTACTATTGTACGTAAAAATAGCTATTCGTTTTAATCATATCATTAACGCTAACGAAACCTATAATATAGTACTAATATCATAGCACTAAACCCTATGATTGCTAGAAACTTTAAAATGTCAGGTTACATTCATACTATGAAGAGGTGCACTAAGAAAGGATTTTGCAAAAAATATATAATTTTTTTTACAATCAAAATTATTTGTTACACTTTCCTTAAATATAGATTTAAAAAAGTTTTACATTGTTTTTGTCACATGCTGATAACAGGTGTTAGTGTAATAACCCCCCTTAAACAATAAATTCTGACTTTTTTCTTAGAAGGTACAGTACAGAGAAAAAGTAAGCCAGATTTTTGTCACGTGCTGCTAAGGGGTGAAAATATAATAACAACTCATAAAACAATAATTATTCATTGTTTTACTTTCCTCAAAGCTATAGAGCTGAAATTTCGAACATTTCTTTCTTTCAAGAGTCATATAAAAAGTGAACCAGTTTTATATTTTGTCCCATGCTACTAACGGGGGAAATGTGTTAGTAGCATTTAGTAGCACCTAAAACAACCAATACTAATTGTTATACTTTAATTAAAATTAGAGAGCTGAAATTGTGTTAATTTATTTCTTACAAGATTCATTGAAAAAGTAAACAAATTTTGCATTATTGTCACGTGCTGAAAATAGGTGAAAATGTACAACCCATAAACAATAAATACAAATTTCATTAACTGTTGCTATTTGTTGAGCGAACCTGCTAGTACCGTATTGTCATTTACTTTAAAAACCATGTAAATCATAGAAAATTTAATAAAAATCCCTTTTGCTATAACCTATAGGCGCAGCTAGATGTACCTCAGCATTTCAACATATGTATTCCCCCACCCCCTTTATCTAATGGTTAAAATTATTAAACTAAACATTTTAAGTAATCATTTTGGTTATTTACAACAACAAAAAAACGGATTTGATACTTTTCTTAGATGTAAGGAAGTTAGGAATTTATCTACTTTTAAACCATATTTAGTTCCATTCTTTTGCTATATTTAAAGCAGTTAACAAAGACAGTTTCAGTCGGTAGATTTTGGTAATATTTATAAGATCTAGAACAATTTTGAACGAGCTCGATATTTTCTTCCAAGAGTGTAAAAGATTTTGTAACGGATAATTGTTTGATTTCATGTTTTACAAAATATTTAGAAGGTTTGCCTCAACGTTAAACAGATTTGGTACTGTTCTTATTAAGAGAGTTATTTTGATTATGTTTAACCCAATGCACTAAGGGTTGCAGTTTTCAAAAAAGATTTCCTGCCAAAGGATTTTAGTAATGTTTATGAGGCATTGTTTTACATGAGGTTTACAATTAATAGCTTTGACAAATTTTGATGATTTTAAATATGTGATTTCTAAAATAGTTGTGGTTTTGTAATCAAACAACTCTTTCCACTTCTTCACTCTGGTTTTCAGTTATAAAATTTTAAAGACAAAATATTTTGGATGTATTTAATATTCTACTAAAAAGAATACAAATTTTTTCTTTCTTTGACCTAATTTTGGTCAGGCTTAATGAGTGAATTTATCGTGTTTTTTATTCCATGTAAAAGTTTTAGATAATCTTGAGAGGTTTGCAGTAACTTTAAACGGATGCTGTGCTGGCCCTAATTAGGGAGGTTTGACTTTGTCCATTCTTTGAACAAGTGTTAGGTGTTTTCAAAAAACCTTTAAAACTTGTTTTCCATTTTTTATTAAGGAGGTAATAACTCAAAACTGATACAAAATGTTTTTACCGCTGAATTTATAGTTGTTTGTTTAATAACTCCACATTCCCTTGGCCCGATTTAAAATTTAAGTTGATTGCGGTTTTGCGGAAGGAAAACAAGGAGGAAATTTCCGTAAGTAACTACCGTAAGGAAATTTCCCACTACGGTAACGAGTGAAAATGTGCATTCTTCGAAATCTATCGAAAACGGAAAGTAATTTACTCTTTAATAAAGCTGTATTTTTTTAATAAAATTATGAAAAACTCTTTTGTAAAAGCTATCGTAATAATAAAAACAATCGTATACATGAAGGTATTTTATAGGTCAACTATAACAGTCTTAGTCTTATTGTTATTATCTGGGTTCGTTAGCCTATATATATAACGCATTAGGAAGGATTGATTTTAGTGCGGCAAATTCATTGAGGTACGAATAAATAGTTTGATATCAGGGAAATAGTTTTAAAAGGGGAAATTTGTAGGCAAACTAGTGAAAAGTAGGCGTTTATAAACTTTTTTTATATTGTTATGTTTTGATATTAAGCATGTTAAATATTAAGAAACGTAATATTAATGAAATAAATTATTATTCATCATAGTGACACTATATTTAAAATTCTTTAATATACAACTAGTGGACCGGGCAATGCTTCGCTATTGCTTGATTTACCTAACCTAAAATTATATTCAGTTTTTGATCCAAATCAGTTGTTGATCAAAATCATCTGTTTTAAGCTTTTCATACGAACAGCTGTTTTTTGTGCCCCTGATAAAATCAAAAGAAATCTTTCTTCTTCTTCCTTAAGATTGACCTTCCATAAGATTAACATGGCAACTTTGAGGGCCACTGGGGCGAAGCCCTTAACATACATTGAGCTCATTTTAAGGGAAGCACAACTTCAGAGTGAGCTCTGTAAAATGATACCAAAAACATCAAAATCGGTTAAAAACTCTAGGAGGAGTTCTACTCACAAAATAACCCCTAGCAAATTAATTATGTATAGATGTGGCAGGTACCCTCCAAATTATACCATAATTATTATTATATTAGATAATAGGCTAATAGTATTCTGGATCTGTATTGATAGTGGTCTTGTTAAAATGTATAAAATCGACTGCAAAATGTCACACTCAATACTTAAAACGTGAATTGAGTACAATAGGTAATAGTAAGAAGTGTAGGGAGTTCCTGTGGTTGAGAAAACACATATAACAGTTCATATCATTTGCAGTGTAAATAAATTGTTAGGTAAACTATTCTTGCATCAAGTACCTATTTCACGCATCCTAATTTACGTTTTAAATTTTACAAGTATTTTCATGGCTATTAAAATTCACAAATTATCACAAAAACCACATAATCTGTATGATTTATACTTTTTAGTACGTTAATAAACGTGGAACATTAAATAATTTTTTTTTTATTTAAATAATTATTACATTTACCCTCAATCTTGCGTTAGTTATTAGAATCAGGATATCATGTAACAGTAGAGAATATAATTTATTGTTGTAATCACTTCTAGTTTATTTAGTAAATGTCTTTTTATTTCAAATTTTAATTATTATTGTTTGGCAGAGATTTGATACCCTAAAAAATAAATACATTTTAGCATACGTTAACCACATAACTTTTTCCTATAAAACACATTATGTTTTCCATGTTATTCACTCGTATGTCTCCATTAAATATATCCTCAACCACTTATGATTGGGCAAATCAAAACAACCGAATAAGTTACACAATCCCCATCCTAAAAGTTTTTGAGCATGTATTATATTCACAGAATTAGTTTGTAAAATCCTCAAAACATTGTTTTTAATTTCCGTGTTCAATCTTACGGAGAAGTTTCTCACCTCCGCTCTTTTAACTTCAATTTATAATCTCTTTCAAGTTTTGCCTTTCATTATGCAAGAAAATCCCTTCTTCAAACTTCCATTAAACAGTGTTGTTCATTTGTTGTTTTCGAGACTTATTATTTCCATTTAAATTGTAAAACTTGATTATTGTATTCTGGTGATTGTTAAACTTTATTCAAAGAAATAAAAAAAAAACATTACAGCTTTCCCTATATGACTTGAGGAAAATTTAGGAATATTTTTAAATGTCACTTAAAATTTAAACTTGTTTGATAAACAGTCATTAAATTTTAAATATTGTCTAATTAAAACAAAAAATTTTATAAAATATTTTCTTCTAAGTTCACATTTTATAAATTTGGGTTAAATAGCAATTGCCCTTGTTTAATACTAGTCTACCTTCATCCCCCACTAATCTAGTACTTCAATTTTAATGCTAATATTTCACATTGATATTTGCTTGTAATATTAACATCATGTTAGCCTTTTCCACAGTATGTTTATACCTGAACTCATAACTCGCATGATACTATCAGAAATATAAAGATAAAACTAGCGTTAATACAATTAATTCAGGCTAAATGGTCGTCAAAAAGCTTCGTATTAAAAGAACTATTTGCTTGCAACTATTGCTGCGATTGGGGAGTTTTTAATATTGCAATACAAAATAAATGTTAAATTATACATACTTACCTCAATAAATTTAAATATGCTCTCATTATTGGCTTAGAAGACACAGGCCTATTGCCACGTATCCAGTCACACGTGATTTTATAAGGGCTATTAGATGGCTTTAAAGTTCAGTGCATCTTAAAAACAATAAGTTTGTATACAATTATGTAGAAAGTACAAAGCTGATTTTAATTCAGTATAAGCATGCACTGAGCTTTCTTTCAGTTGCACGGTCCACATGGCACTGGCTAAACAGCTGACAGGTTTTCTATCGCAGCAGACGTTAAAATCGCCGAGGCCACATGAATTAGCTAAACCTATACTGAAAAATAACATCTCTCATAATTTTAAGACCAATATCGTCTCAACATTGACACTATCAACTCCCTAAAAGCGAGTGTAAGTCCGTACGTACAAATATACGTACGTGAGTAATATATATTAGAACAGCTAATTTCACCCATCATCTGTAATACTTAGACAAACCCAGTGTAGATTATACTTTGAGGTTATGTTTACAACTCCAATCATTATAATTTCTTATGAAGTAGATTTTTTTTTAATATGAGTTATAGAACTAATGTGTGTTATAATACGTTATAATATTTGTTTTGAGTTTATAAACTGTATATAAATAGAACTTTTACCATCAAAATATTCGTTTATACAAATTTAAAGAAGAAATACTTATTCGTTTAACTTCGGAAACATTCGTACATCTTCGTATAACATATAAACATATTCTATTATTAATTTCTTCACCACAACATTAATAACTTCTAAATCATTTGTCTATCAATATGAAATAAAAAGCAATTGAAAGATACTATTTGTATCTTTCTATAAATTAATAATAACTTACAAAAATACAAAATTTTTACAATTAATATTCCTTCAGTTTTACAATCCTTATAATTTGACATATTTACCGAGTTCAAAATCCACGTCAGCATAGGTAGGTAGGCCTAGATAAAGTGTGTTGTTTTAAAATAGTAGCCTATTTTGTATAAATGATGTATTTGTGATATGTATCTAATTAATCCGCTAGCGATTTTTCACGTAGGTTTGCGTATTATTAAAGAATACTATACAACATTGTAGTATTTTGTAAATACTAGCGTTCCTTTAATTTTGATAGTCTATTAAAACTAACAGATTGCGCCTAGTTTTAGTGTGTTCCTAATTCCGTAGTGTGTCGTCATGCGTACAAAATTATAATAGCTTCTTTAATTTACCACCTCTTGTAATTTTCAAGAAAATCATAAATAGGTCTTTTAAATGCAACTAAATGAGCCACTTGAATGTTTACTAGTCTTAAAAAACTTGTTTAAATCATTTCTAATCTTAGAACATTGGAACACTTTATATTAGGAATTCCAAGGAATATTTATGTTCCAAAACTATAAAATAGTACACAGCGTAATGTACACTGCCTTTTATGTGTAAATTACCTAAGGGTAAACGCAAAGCACAGCTTATTTATTTGTACATTTTTATTATCAAGAAGGTTATACCTTTAGTTGTCAGTAACAGACCCAATTTGGGAAAGAATTTAATTTCAGTCCATTGAAAGATAGCAAACAAAATGTAATAATTCTCTAAACGATATTTTTTGTTTATAAATCTAGAACGCTAACGGGAGTAAGCAAACTAAATACTAAAATAAAACCATTACAAAGTAAATATGTAACACGACAAATTTATGGTTATTCAGGCTACACCATTGGATGACGAGATACAACTTAAAAATTCTAGGCCAGTAGATCGCGTCGAATGTTAGAACAATAGCTAGCGCTGTTCGAAAGCATAAGTATGTTTTGCCAGTGTAGGAGTAACATAACCTAATTTACTTGATGTATAGTCTCCCCAAAAAGACTCATCGTAAGGTTATTCAATTTCTATAGGCAGCTGCGTTTGACAAAAGAGGGAAATAGATTTTTGAAGACAGTGTTGTGACCTGATGGTGTAATGATTTTCATAATGGAAATGTTAGTGCGAAAGATATGCCAAAACCAGCATCTTCTCACTTGATTGTGACAGAAGAACCAACAGCTTCAACGAACCTTTTTGAAGGAGAGGGATTCTTAAACCACGAGATTGTAAAAAAAAACGAAGCCTGAACAAAGGAACCGTAGGTACAAAAAGGTCTAGTTGCATGCTTTGTTCTAATGTATTATACAACAGAGAAAAACCGGAGGTGCAACTAATAGTGTTTTGTTAGAAGAGTTGGTAGACCTATGGTATGAAAAGACGTTATTTTCACAAATTGTTAGAAGCTATGAAACATGGTGGTAATTTAACGACGAATTTATTGAAACGGTTGTTTTATTACTGACAATAGTTCAACGTAACAATAAGTATTTTCAATAAACTCTTCTAATTGTGTATCTATATAATTATATAAAATCCAAATACCACTCACTGACTTACTCATCACGAAATATCAAAAACTACCGAACGGATTGGATTGAAATTAGGTATGTAGCTTCCTCTAGGGCCCTAGGTGCTCGCTAAGAAAGGTTTTCAAAAAATTCTAAATTTTAGGGGCGTTTGGGGGGGGGGGGTCGTAGTTACTAAACATCCCCATTGTTGTTTTTTTATATTTTTCACCTTACTGGACAGCTTTTTAATAATAATATATATTGTTGTACTTACGTCTGCTCCTACAAATATTTGTTTATTGCATGACGGCCGTTTCGACTATTTATTCAGTCATGGTAACATGCGTTTAATCGGTACCATGTATCTATATATATAAAAGCCAAATACCACTCACTCACGAAACCTCAAAAACTACTGAACGGATTGAAACGAAATTTGGTATGTAGCTTCCTCTAGGACCATAGGTGCTCGCTAAGAAGGGTTTCAAAAAATTCGAAATTTTAGGGGGTTTGTTGTGTAAAACTAAAAGTCCCCATAAAAATACATAGTACAATATATATATATTGATATATATTTTTGGTTAATATACATTTAACTTTGATTTCTCTATCGATCCATTCAAATCCGGATCGGGGCATCTATCTATATATTTTGCCGCCCCGATCTATATATTTATCATCATATCTAATGAACGATTTGTCTAAACATGGTGAAATATCAAACAATATATACTATTTATGAGATAGATATTCCAATTAAACAAAATATTGTATGGTTATAAAGTCTTACGAAATTTTTTAGAAGGGTTTGAAATATTGGTAAATTGGATTTTTTATTTTGTTGCCTACTTACAGACTGATCACGATTTCTTAAAATGTATATAGCCTTGAAACAAGAAACCTGGCACAAGGGTTTATCATTTTAATGTTCTCATTTCTCTAAACCCTTTTATTCCTGATACTCCCGTTCCCTCTTATATTGCGGAGGAAGTATTGGGGAAATTGGGCAGCTTTCAGACAATGATCTCCAAAACTCTCAGTCTCCGTCGACAGAACCGTGTTTGTCATCTGATACTGTTGAGTCAGATCATTGTTCCATTGTTCAAACGACCCATAAACGTGAATTAATCGTTTTTCTAATACTAAACGTGCTATAGCACGTAGGGAGTCTGTCAAAAGATACAATGCAAAAAATCCCGCCGTAAATCTCGAGGCTGTCAAAATATACAATAAAAAAAATCCTACCGTGCATCGTGAGGCTTCCAAAAAGTACAGTCAACAAAATTCCTAGGTCAAAACGGCTGCCGTTCAAAAATACAGTTCTAAAAGATGTCACATGAAGGATCTTCTATGGTCTGAAAAATTAATGTCAGGGTTTCACTACAACTGCAACACCGATTATCACAAAGACAAAACAGTTGAACTAGGTCCTATGACGATATGTAAATGGTGTACAGCTATGAAGTGGTTTAAATGACATGGTTTAGAACTTACGATTCATATCCTTATGACACTCAAAATTACCATCATTTGTCGCATTTATTTTACCAAAATAATTATACAACAGCGAAGCATTGCCGGGTCAGCTAGTATTTTATATATGTACCTCGTCACACTGTTATACCACATTTTAAAGAACACATTACGGTTTTGACAAACATTTTTGAACACCGAAACATTTACACACACCTAATTACGTTTAAAAAACACTTAGTTTATTTATTAAGGAACAAACATTTTCCTTACACGACATTATCGTCATTTTGTGTTTGCAGAAAATGTAATTTTACATAATACATGCGTAAAGAAAAATTAAGAACATAGGTTACCGATTATTGACATGACTTTGTAAAAAGAGGTCAAACGTAAATCTTGTATATGAATAAGTTTACAGGACAAAAAAGCAACTGAGAATAATAAGAAACATTAAATGGGATAGGTACGTTAAATCACGAACCAAGAGCTGCACAGGAATGTAAAATCAATCTTGGTTAAACGTGACAACACTGGGGATTGCTTCATTTGAAAAATACGACTATTTTATTTTTTTCAAGACTTATCTGAAATGAAAGCCCTTAAGCCACCGGGCGTACTTGTACGATAATAATAACAGTACTGTAGTATTTCATCGTACATTTTATATTTGAGACAGTCAGGAAGTAGTTACTATAAAGTCCTGTATGTATTGGTACTGACGTGGTATTTATACATAATAGAATAGAATAATATTTTTCTATGTGAGTATTAAACAGTATATTTTGTATGCTATTACAATAGGTGTTTTAAATCTGTGTTGTCGAATTATTATTTTTTAATTAAATTACAAGTGAAAAAAACATGGACCAAAACATGATTTGAACCCAGGACTTTTGCCTTTCCGGGGCAACACTCTACCACTGAGCTATCCTGATCCTCCAGATATTAGTCGATGTTATGTCACTTGTACGGTTTTTTTATTGCATTTATGAATGAATAGACTGAATACCTCGCATGCGACATTGGAAACAATCTCAATTCTTTTTGCAGCCTACAGTTGTGTTATTTATTATTATTTTTAATGAGATAACATGTGAGACAACATCGACCAATATCTGAAGGATCAGGATAGCTCAGTGGTTTGCCACGGAAAGGCAAAGGTCCTGGGTTCAATTCCCGGTCTTGGTCCATGATTTTTCACTTGTAATTTAGTTAATTTAACCCTTGCTGAGGAAGCGTGTAAGCAGGTAATTTATTACAAAAATAAAAATACTATTATTTTTTTATTTTAAATTAAAGTTTCTCTTATTATTATTAATAACTCAAACAAGCAGTGAGGAAAGTTGAAACAATTTTAGCATGGATATGTTTTACCCCTGGTGGTCAAGAGAAAATTTCGTATCCATCTCGAAGCAACGATGGATGTTTACCGAAAGTATAGCCGATTATCTACTGTATTGAAAAAATTAAAGCGACTAATACACTGGAAAAATATATGCCATTGTCTACTACACTTACAAAATGGTAAATTGTTTACTATATTGGAAAAATTTAGGTGTTTTTTTACTACACAGAAAAATGTAGGCGATGGTTTACTATAATGTAAAAATATTGGTGATTGCCTACTATATTGAAAAATATATGATTGTTTTCTATATTGAAACATATTCACAATTTAATGTTTCTCCGTGAAGCAGTTATCTTTTTTTAATGAAAGTATTAAATGTGATCTACATTATAAGATGTTGATAAAAAAAAAAAAAAAAAAAAAAAAACAATACAACCAATCACTTGAGGCTGTAATCTACTTTTACTTCCTTGTGTAAACATAAAATATTATCACTTGTTATCCCTTTAGTATTGAAAACCACTTACGTTATTAGCGAATTGCCATGGGAATGATAAGCTATTGCAGTGAAATTAATGGTGAGTCGTAAGGTTGGTAGTAATCATTGAACACCGACCATGGTCCCCAGAACACGTTTTGGAGTGTCATTAAATATTTATAAATATATATGAAGGGCTGAGAAGCCAAGAGGTACAAGTGACACTTTTTTAATAGTGGAGTTCAGCGCAGAAACTGGCTCTTCAGGACTTTAAAATGTTTGTGGCCAAGGAATATAACTGTAAGTCTATCAAGTGCTGAGATCTAGTGAAAAAAAACCTACTTAATAAAAGAACTGTTTAGCTTAGAAGCCAAAAGATACATGTGATGCAAGTCACTTTATTTTACATTGGCAATTTACTTGTAACCTATGTTTTATTACATAACTTCTAATTCCTGTTAACACGTTCACTGCTACGCAAATTTCGTATTTCCTATGCTATGTGCTGACCTTTTATTTTTTATATTTATAGCCAAAATGAGTAGAAATAACTTTATTTTTTATTTTTTAACCTTTCTACGTAATATTTACTAATATTTTAAAGCGGACGCACATATGCGTCCATAGCACACAGGCGTAAAATTCGAGTGCGAAGCAAGCATGCTCTGTGCATTGATAATTCTCCCAATACGGGGGTTGGCGTGCGAAGTACGCAATGCATTCTGTATTGAAAATACTACCGAAATTTGGGTTGCTAAAAAATGGCTTCCAAATCGATTTCGTAAATTTTATTTTACTCCTCCATCTTCGAAAATTTTGTAAAAAATAAAATTTACGAAATCGATTTGGAAGCAATTTTTTAGTTCAAGCACTTTGAAATAAACTTTTTCTGTCTCTTGAAATAAATGTGTTCTAAAAACTCTTCCTTTTCGAGATATTAGCAACTTTATGTCGATTTATTTCAACACGTTTAGGGCCGCCATTTTGTTTTGGGTGGTCCGATTTTTATTTGATTTTTGTCATTTTCCTAGTTTTATAGACTTTTAAAAACATGACCATACTTCCCATTTAAAAATTTTGAGTTGCCTCCAAAATCCCCCATTTTTAGGGGACACTATAAATTTCCGATTGCTTGAAAAGATACTTTGGGTTAAGTTAGTATCGTTCCCCAAAGGACATTTCTTTGTTTTAATAAAAACACAAAAGTTATAAGTTAAAGGGGGGGGGGGGGGGGGGGACTTTATAACCATCCAGTAAAAACACAACATAATATACATAATATACATGCATTATGATTAATATAGTTCTTACTTAACTGTTTTGTCCTGATATTTTAAACAATTAAGGCATGTTTAATTCATGTATTATATCTTCTTAAAGT
The DNA here is from genome assembly GCA_018207615.1 of Philaenus spumarius. NCBI lineage: Eukaryota > Metazoa > Arthropoda > Insecta > Hemiptera > Aphrophoridae > Philaenus > Philaenus spumarius. Next base: position 77,671 of record JAGFPH010002604.1, on the reverse strand, counting down.
GTTGCTGGAGTTTGATATTATTATTGTGTAATTTTAAGTTGTTTGATAGAACAGAGTTTGCTTATTGCCAAAAGGTTAATCTTATTGTTATCATACTAATAGACTAATGAAGTAAAACGATGTTTCCTGCAAATTTAATTAATTAGTACTTGAAACGTGAATTAAGTACTGAGGCAATAAACAGACATTCCTTAGCGAATGGCTTGAATAACTTCACAAAACGACTTCCCAAGCACTCAAGTTTGTGTAAACAAATAACAATTATAGATGCAAGTGTAGTTGTCGGGGTTGTTTCTGTGTATATTATACACTAAAACTACCGCAGAAAAACAAGTAGGCTATAGCACAGGCTATACCTAATTGAAACATTATCAACAGTAGATTTCATACTTCAAAACATAAAAAATTTCAGAGCTTTTCTAAAATACACATACAACTAAACCTTCGATGAATCCAGGAGTACAATGCCACTTTTGTAAAAATGTGTGTATTTTTTATGATTATTTTTAACCAGAAACAGATTGGTTCTAAAACTAAATAATACATGTTATGATCAATAGCAAATTTCTGATTAAAACGCAATCAAAGAATGATATGTGGTTTAACTGAAAATAAATACTTAAAGTATTATTAAAAGAAAATTATGATAAAAAATAATTATTTTATATATTTACGTTAAGTAAATACACATATATATATAATTTAATAAATATTAACTGTATTTTAACTTATCATATATATCAACTTGATGACATTGTATGACTTTTAAAACAAACTGACAAGATCCAATCTACCTAATTAAAAGTTTATAAATGGCCATAGAGATCATGTCTCAAAACTTCAGAAAGAAGAAATATTATTGAATATGCATGAACTTAACGTATTATCTAACTTCAATATAAGTTGATAGCATAAATTAACTATTAGTTCTGTGAACAGTAGACCTCGCTCGTTGAAATAGCAAATGTGGTTATTAGGTTAAAAATAGTGTGCCAGTAAGGAAGTAAGCACAAGGTTTAGCCAGTGAAACATTATCTACAATTTCCGCGATTCCGGGATTTCTAGTTCTCGTTTTTATTTCTTTTCTTGAGCTTTAACTGCTAAAGATGTTCATGCATAAGATAGATAAAAATATCGCGTTATAGAGGGACAACATACAATTAAATATTTACATACTTAAATAACTCAAACTTAACAATGTATCATAAGTTAACTTAAGTTCCATATCATATTCCAATATCAGAAATAATGAAAACAAACGATGTTAAAACGTCGTGATAGTGATCTCAACCCATGTACCAACACTTCCCACGGTGTCCTACGATCATTTTTTGTATGTCCTTTATCACCGCGAGGTTTCATTTGTTTCATCTCATTTTTTAATTCAAGTAAAGCTAAATCGAATACTTTTATGAATCGAATACAATGATAATTTACAGGCATACAGTTCAATTCTTTGATTTATCCTCTACACTTTCTTATAATAATATGTAATTTTTGGGCAAATGATATATTCCTAAATTACTATTCAAAACAGGCCTAGTTTTGTTAGTAGTCTTATAGTAGGAACATAAAAACTGATGTTTTCAAAATAAGAAACTTGAAATTGATAAATATTTGTATACAATTCTATTTAGAACTAAAGTACGAAACTTTTTTACATTTATGAAAAAATTACAATAATTTTAATTTACTACTTTTTATGTAGGCCTAAAGTTAGACATTTTCCTTTTGTTGCTGAACGTGATTGTTTCTTGAGCTTATAACTGTCATAATTTTACTTCAATAATTTTGTTACTGGCATATATGAATTCTTTAAACCTTTATTTACAAAAAAGCTGTGGAACACTTTTGAATTGGTTTAGAATAAACGTATAAAAACATGGTTGGAATACAAAAACTTGGACGATTTTTAACAAATTCGAAGTTTACGGCCATTTTGTGAGCTTACCGTTAGAGATACGGACAAAAATCAAGAATAAAATGTTGTTTAAATTTAATTTGCTTTTAGCAAAATGTTATTAGTTTTCAAATTCGACTTACGGTTAATCCACAAACTGGCTTTGGAAAAAAGCTTACACTAAGAGAAACGGTCCGGCAGCCATTTTTATTTTATTTAAGGAGTTAAAAATGAAAAATGGAAAAAACCGTATATATACATGGCTCGGCCTAGGAATAAGGAACATTCATGCAAAAAATCATCAAAATCGGTCAAGGCGTTTGGCCGTAATCGTGAGACAGACACACAGACTTACAGATACACAGACACACAGACGAAATGCCGAACGGTCGAGTTAAAACGGAGACCTCGCTTACGCTCGGTCAATAATGGTTAGATATAATTTATTGTTAATAAAATAAGCAATTCTATTAATTTTGCTCTAAATCAATATTACTCTAACTTATTAAAATGACCACCATTTTAAATTTATTTTAATTATTCCAATTGTTATTTAAATATACACACAGTGAAACAATTTCGGAATATTTTGTTATTTATAACTAATTTTTTTAAAGCAAATCTAAGAGGCTGAAACTTAAATTCTGCTGACTACACACAGTTTGTATAAGAGAAATTATGATTCTCATGAATACATTTTTAAAAGTTCTTAGATTTTTGACAAACATGCTCCTTGAAATTCATCTAATTTCATATATATTTTTATTAAATTACCTTAATTTTCTCTTTTAAATCCTTTTTTATAAAGTGTCTTACAGACTTTACTGTGATTCCGTTATTGTTCAATCCGCTGCTGAGAACCCATTGGCTGGAAGACAGTTTATTTGTAATTTTCTTTATTGTATTATTTCGTTGAGTTGATTATTGTTCGGTGAACTGACAGTACTTATTTGAAATGTTTTGTTTAGTGCCGTTTTGACAGAAGTTTTTACAGGTTATACTGTTTAAGCGTGTGTATTCGTATTCGTGTGTTCGTACTCAATTAATTGCAATGGTGTACATGTTTTGTTCTTCTAAAAGTATTGAAAAATCCCATGTGATCAAATTGAGGGCCACCATTAAACAAAAACAATAATATCAATTGAATAGCCTTTTATTACGTTTCAACGGCGAAGGAAACCATTAAATCACAACTTATGTTTATACAAAGGCAATTATTGGAACAAAACAAATTGCTCCTGGAAATTTTACTGGAAAATATTGGAGATATTAGTAGTTTAACAACTACTAAAGAAAATAGATTATGTTATTTAACACATATTTTACTATAGTGCATTAATTACTATAAGTAAAGAAAAAAGTGGTCGACTCGCTTTAAAGATGACAGGATATGACTAGTTATATTTCTTTCAACTTTTGATTATTTTACAACATTTTACTCCGATATTAAGGGGATCTGCTACTGAAAAGGGTGAAATTTTGTATTAATGGTAAAAATGTTTTGAAAATTTGTTTCCTGGTGTAGTATAAGCTGAAAAAAAAAATACAAAAATATAAAATATAAAATGTTTTACTTTTATCATAAGAAAAAAAAATTAAAAACTTTGATTTCGATGATTTAGCCGAGGCATTTTTGAAGCGATGTAACTATACAAGTAATAATAGATTTTGTTTGTTCTTAACTTTTCTTAAAGGTAATACAGCCTATTACAAATAATATAGTTAGAATTATGTCGATAAACCTCAACTCTTTTTTTTTTTTTATCTAACTTAACATTAAATTGTTTTTATTTTTATTTACAGTTTTCAAATTATTTTTTTCATTTATGATGTATGAAAGTTATAAACATAAATCTGCCTAATTATTTATCTAAAGATGTATAGAGTTAGTGGTAAAAATTTAAGTAATGTACTTCAAGTGGATCTTGAGATATATCGAATTTAGTCTCTAAAAACATGATATTCTCATATTTCGGGAAGTGGCGATTGAATGAAAAAGTATACTTCAACGTGGAATACATTAAAAAAATGTGAAAAATGCCAAGGTAAATAAAGCTATTTATGTGTTTTACTTTATATTATGCCTGGTTATTTTAGAGGGTTATTGATAATAATTTAAAAACTAGGGGAGACCCCTGCGTGCTCCGCACGCCAACCCCCGGTGCGACCTTCTAAAAACATACGTTATGTTTTATTTATAATAAAAGTGTAGGATTAATAATAACCTGAAAACTAAGATGGTAAATAATGTTAAATGTTCAAATCAAATTATTTCTTATATTTTATAACAGCAGTAATAATAAAGGTTAAAAGAACCAGTAAGGTTCAGGTCTACACTTAATCAAAAGCCTAACAAAAAAGTTATAAATAATAACCTCAAAACAAAGATGGTAAATAATGTTAAATGTTCAAAACAAATTAGTTCGTAAATTTTATAATTTGAATAAATAACTCATTTCCTCCCGTATAAAAATCAATATTTACTTCCACAAAGCAGCTGTATTAGTTAGTTTCTTATTATAAACAGCTGTTTTGTATTAAAATGTTTTTATAACCTTCTGAATACTGTAATAATCGTTATTTACATCCACGAAATCAGCTGGATTAGTTTGTTTCTTATTATAAACAGCTGTTTTGTATAGAAATGGTTTTTAAATATTTTCCATGTTAATCTTATGGGGAAAACCCGACCTTTGAGATTAGCTCACGCCCTTAAGGATAAGAATTTTTGACATCTAAAACCTTATTGCAAAACTACGAAATGAGACGAATTTTTTGAAACCTCAAACATTAAAATTGGTCCAGAAATAAGGGAGGAGTTGTGTTTACAAAAAACGGCTTCACGTATTATATATAAAGATATATGTAGGCCAAAACATAATTGTTACAACCAGACAGCAATTTGGACTGATTTTTCTCCTTCGCAGCGTTGTTTAAATTTAGTTTTTCTGGTATATATGTAAAGAAAAAATTACTTCTATTGCATTTTTCATGTGTTTTAGGACCTGTAGAACAAAAATATGTAAAAAAAAGTATTTCCAAAATTTGATGGTTTTTGACCATTTTCAGTATAGCAAATCCCAATGGTCAAGGAAAGAAATGTGATTTGTGTAGTCATAATGCGCTACTGAAGATGAACAAGATAGTTGTTGGGTTCTTTCTTTCAAGTGGGTACAGAATTGTAATTATTTGGTTTAAGGAAAACAAATTTAAAATTTAAAACTTAAATACAAGCAGCTGACTTAAACTTAAGTATTACTGACCGATTATTAAAATAATTCCTACTCATATGTTTACTAAACAGTTTTTATGAATATGAATTGTGTATGTAATATTTTATTGTTATAAGCTGGGATTAAGAACAACAAAGGGATATAGATATTTCTAATGTGATACTAAAAATAATTCGATTACGCAAATGAACCGATGACGTAAATTCAGCTAATTTCAAAAATAAAATTCATCTGTTTTAGAGTTTCAACCAATTATTATTGGAATTGGTTTACTCATGAAGGGGAAGAATAGCTGCCAGAGGGTATGAAATATATTAGTGGAATTTGTTTGCACACTCGCAGCGGAAATACTCTTTTCGCGAACCAACCTGGCGGCCTAGGATATGATGCTACCCCATGTGGATTTTAATGGGGTACTTTAACTTTATTTGAAATTTGATCTATTTATTTTGAACTATATGGCTACAAAATCATGTAAAAAAACAAAATGTGCAGAATAATATTCTATATTTTTTTATTTTTGTTAAAATCACTAAAAATTTACATTCTAGTACGAAAAATTTCAAAAATGTGTACTACCTGTCAAAAAACCTGCTTCCGGTTGTTTGAATTTTTGCCTAATGGACTCATCCGAGTAGCTTACAAAACAAACGTGCGTACCAAACAATGGACCAAATCGGATTTAAAATGCGGCTGTTATAGTGCGAACACATATATACGTTTAAGTATAAAGTTTTTAATGACACCTCAAAACGTGATCTTGGGACCAATGTCGGTGCTCATTTTCTACTCCCGACTTTAAGTCTCACCACACACGTCACTGCAAAAGCTCATCTTTCTTATGGAATTTCGCTAATTAGCAGAAATGAAGAGAGAAAGCACAGAGAGTAGATATTTAAAGTTTACTTACTTTTGTATTTGTCCGTCACGTGACTTCTTTCTTCTCATATGAAGCGTTGCGGAGATTTCCGCCATCTTCAGACTCGTAGTCACTCTTACGAGGTCGTCAAACATATAAATAAACACATAAAATACAAACACTGAAAACATATTAGTAGAGGATCCCCCCCGTTGGCACAACCTTGACCTTGACCTTGACCTTTGACCTTTGAGCAGTGTAACGTGTGTGAGATGTTGACCTTGAGGAGAGTTAACGTTTGTGAGGTGTTGACCTTGAGGAGAGTAACATGGGCGTTGAGGGTGACCTTGAGGCGCCGACGCCGGCCACTGTTTCCGCCCGCCATCTTTTTCCGCCATTTTGTTTTCGCCATCTTTATTTTGTTATTTTCTAAATTAAATTAAATTAAATTATTTTCTTTTTAAAACAGAATAAATCAGCTTTTCTGAGATTTCGCCATCTTTGCAGTCCCACGTGACCAATATTTATTTAGATTATTTCTTTTTTATTTAAAAATGTTAGTACAGAAGGGTGATTCGAACCTATGGAGTTTAGTACGAGAAACAGACGCCTTTGCCGTTTAAGCCATGACGACATTTCTAGTTTACTATATTTAAGTTGAGTACATAAGTGTAACAGATTGCAGTGTTGTAATATTTGGGAGTATATCGCAGCCATTGTCGTAGCGCCCT